>KV751320.1:11568028-11617493 GCA_001698575.1 Mola mola | reverse complement strand
GTCTTTTGGTCAGTGCCACTGTCTCCAAACCAAACAACATTGCTGGTCTCACTACCCTCTTGTTAACCTTTCATTTCACTTTTGCTTCTACTCTTTTGTCACAGATCACTCCACTTTTCTCCACCCACTCCACCCTGCCTGCACTCACTTTTTCACCTTTTTACCACACTCCCTAATGCTCTGAACAGTTGACCCCACATACTTAAACTCATGGACCTTTTCCACCTCTACTCCCTGTAACCTCACTGTTCCACTTGCCTCCCTTTCATTCACACACATGTATTCTATCTTGCTACAACTGACTTTCATTCCTCTTCTTTCCAGCACATAACCTCCACCTCTCCAGGTTTTCTTCCACCTGCTCCCTGCTCTCATTACAGATCACAATGTCATCTGCAAACATCATCATCCACAGAGATTCCTGCTTGACCTCATCTGTCAGTCTGTCCATCACCATAGCAAACAAGAAGGGGCTCAGGGCCGATCCTTGATGCAGTCCCACCACCACCTTGAAGCCATCCGTCACTCCTACAGCGCACCTCACCACTGTCCTACTGCTCTCATACATATCCTGCACCAGTCTGACATACTTCTCTGACACTCCAAACTCCCACATACAGAACCACAATTCCTCCCTCGGCACCATGTCATAGGCTTTCTCTAGATCCACAAAGACACAGTGAAGCTCTTTCTGACCTTCTATGTACTTCTCCATCAGCATTCTCAAAGCAAACTTGTCTGTAGTGCTCTTTCTTGGCATGAAATCATACTGCTGCTCACAAATCATCACTTCTTCTTTTAACCTGTTTTCCCCACATCTTCATTGTTTGGCTCATCAGCTTTATCCCTCTGTAGCTGCTACAACTCTGCACATCACCCTTGTTCTTAAAGATCAGCACCAGTGCACTTTCCCTCCAGGCATCTTCTCAGTGTCCAAGATCATGTTGAACAGTTCTGTCAAAAACTCCACTGCCCTCTCTCCTAGACACTTCCATACCTCTACCGGTACGTCGTTAGGACTAACTGCCTTTCCATTCTTCATCCTCTTCAAAGCTTTTCTCACTTCATCTTTACTAATCTTACCCACTTCCTGTTCCACAGTTTCCACCTCCTATAGTCAATTATGTATAATGAGTCTTAGAATGAATTAAATGTTTATTTTCTTATGTAACTGTGACTCAGCTAACCGGAATACTGACTGCTGTGCACACTCCCATTGCCACCCATTGGTATTTCTGTCAATGGTCACACTTCTGCAGTTCCATTTTGGCCTCAGAAAGAAATTAAAAGTTAGCAATGATTTCTCTATAGTAGGTTTGTTTTGTAAAAGCCTGTTCAGGGCCTTTAAGAGTTGAAGGTGAGAGATGTAGTTTAGAAGGGAGTCCCTCTGGACTGCAGCTCCACACTCACAGGAGGGAGCGTCTGGCCATCTCTTGCCGCATTTTCCACATCTGCCTTTGTTTTTTCACGTTCTCCCACTCTGTCACAATACGGTCTCTTTTCTACTCCCTTCACCAGTAACATCCCCCGCCCCCAGCCCACTTCCTCCCTCCAATCCTGCCTTTGACCTTGTTAGATAATGTATCAGTAGTGTATATACAGTACATATATCCATGTGTGTTCGTGTGTGCATTTGCAATGCAGGGTGTGCGTTGATCCTGTTGAGGTTGTGTGTGAGAAAGATAACAGGACAACCTAGAGCAACTCTCTAATTGGGCTGCACTCCTGCCCTGGATAGTTGCTCTCTCTCCCTCATATATATATATATGTCTGTTTCTTTTCAACCGGTGCCCATTGCTTCTTCTTCTTTTCCTTCCTCTGCAGTTTGTGGTGAGAAAGTGTGAGTCAGGCGATGTAAAGAAGACACTGGGGAGTGCGGGGCGGTTCAGAGATAAGAGGTTGAGAGGGTTAAAGCAGCGAGTCCAACACTAATGAAAATATCTGGAAAAGGTGTCTATTTTGGAGACATACTGTCTGTGCCCCTGTATCAGTAGCACAGCAGTGAGTCTTGAAGTTGCTGCCGAATTCTATAATGAAGTAGTTTGATTGTTGTAGCGGATGGTTTCAGAAGTCCTGTTTGTGTTTGGTATCTGAAGTCTGCTCATTTATAATTTGTAAGGCTTTTTCTAAAGTTTGCTCACATCTAGTGTTGCTCAGGTGAAAGAAAGAGCCACTGAGCACTAATTTACTACAGGTACGTTCACTTTATTACACTTACCACTGATCACGGTAATGTTTTATAGTGTTTATAGATGGGTGAAGTTGAGCAAGAAAAATGAGCACTATTTCCCATGAGCCTCAGATGTTGTTGGTCTAAATGTCAGAGCTCAGCAAAAGAGACAAGTGTGTGTGTGTGGATAGTTCATGCGTCTGAGGGACAACAGGACGGACAGACCTTTGCAGACAGCAGTGATTATATTTTAAAGGTTAGGAGAGCATTGGTAAATTTATGGATGACAGTTTGGCTAAAGTTTTTGCTCCTGTGCTGTTTCTTATTATTATTATTTTTATTTCCGGTGCTTACAAAGTTTAACGTTGTTTTAAGCAGTAAGGTTTCTATTTTGTCAGAGCATCTATTGTCTCGGAGCCAATCAAGCCATTACAGGATGTTAGATGTTACAGGAGTTCTTTTTTGATACCAATTATAATGACGTTTTTGGAGATAAACAGTACTGGGAGGAGGGAGGTCAGGCTCCATTTGTCTACATTGTAGACACAATTATAAGTGCTGATGGCCAGTGGACTAAAACACAAGTGATGGACAGTCTGTTTGAGAAAGTTAATAGAAAGCAAATATCTGATAAAAGCAATTTGCCATGACATTATTTTAAATAAGATATCAGATGATGTTTTAAGAAATTAAATACAATTATTTCTTGTGCCAAGTCTTACTAACAAAACAAGTGTTTACTGAAAGACTTTCAACTTTCCATTAGTTTTTGTGTAACATCAGTGTTTGAAAATTCATCATTCAGGTCCAGAATCAGGATCTGGATCATCATCAAAGGTTAAACAGTTCATCCAAATTTCATCCACTAAATGTATGCAGGAAGTCAAATATTGAATATATGAAAATATGAAATATAAAGGACATTTTTTGCTGTTTGAAATGACGTGAATAGGCAGAGTTTCACATCAATTTTGCTGTGTGTTTGTGAGGTTTAACTGGCTGTGACAAAGTTTCACTTTGATGGATGTCCTGCAGCACTTCGTCCGTAAAATGGTGCGAATGGTTGGTACGGAGACAGTTACTATGTATGTATGTCATTAGCATGAAATATGGATTTAGGACATGTTTTCTCCCTCTGCCTGGCTCTATTAGCTCATTTTCAGCTGGTTTAAACAGAATGTTACTGGTATTGCAATGACAAGCTTTTCATTTCTTGTATTCCAGACTTTGGATGGCATGATTTATTCATGAAAAATGTATTTTGAATCAAGATGTACAGGAAGCTGATACATGTTAAAAATAAGAAAAATCCTTATGTTACAGTATCTTTACATTACCTGCATGTAGGAGAGGCTTTAATCTGCGCTCATTAGGAGATGTTTCACAGTGCAACTGTGCGGTACAGCCTAGAATGTTAAGCCAAACGTGCTTCCACTGGGGGAGGCTGGTTTTATTTCTCACAATCAATAAGCCTGGATGTGAGGAGCTGCATCAGGAGACTAAAACACGCTCTTTTAATTGTTTCCTACCATAAAAGAAGAGTAATGCCGGACATTCTGAAGAGGCTGGGGAGTTCATTTATGGGCATGAAGCACAGTGTCCCGTCCGCCCCTGAACACATCGTCAAATGTGCCGCATAACAAGTGTTTCACGAGCCTCAGTGGTACCAAACTACCTTCATTTAGTTTTCTGGGCATGTGCAGTTAAATCTTGTTGTTCTACCACAGACTTCCGTTAAGACGTGGAAACTGATGAAAAGAGCTGACTTCGGTTCTCTTTTCCTTCACTCACGTGTACACATTCTATCATGTTTAGCTGAAACAGAATCGTACAAAAAGAAAAATCACGTTTGAATGTAATCCAGACAGTTGAAGTTCCACTGCAAATATCTTTCTGATAGAGGAAAACAAGGAAACCCTCAACACATTAATGTTAAAGTGGTCATAGTGTATCTATGTCGAATATCTTTTTAGGTGTGAATAACTTCTTTTTCACATGAAAAAGCATTGAGCTTAGTGACCTTCTGCTGCTTTAGCTTTTGAAATGTTAGATCTGCATCAGCTTTCTGTACTGTAGACTCAGGACTGTATCTTTCATAGCTTTAAAAAGTAAAGAATTGATTACAATTGAACTTGAAATGCTGCATTTTTTCATATGAAAAAAATCAACATTTACCTCCTAGTCTTCACCAAAGGCATTCACAGATTAGGATGATCATCTCCTGAGAAATCTCTGTATTCAGAGTTTAGGAACCAGTATCTCGGACACTGGCTCTCCCTGATGTAATGTGTTAGCAATGACTCGTTTTCCAATGCCATTTTGCGTGTTATCAAGACACAATTTTTCTCATGTCATTTAACACCATCTGCATTTCTCATGAATCTGAAGCACAAATGTGATTGAAAAAAACAATGCCAGTTCATGTGGCATAAAGTAAAGCTGCAATGTTTAATTGATTTGTTCATCCAAAGAAAATGAATTGAATTGTTTGGATAATTGAAAAATCATTTATAATGACAAATATTAAATTGTGTGATGTTTTGAACATATGTCACCAAAGCAATTTGACTTCAAATCTACTTAAAATGAATAATGACTCAAACCAAGTTATGTTTCTTTCCTAAATGTAACACATTTGTTTTAATAACAGAATTTAATCAGTAATTGTAATAGATGGTAATTCAAAAAACTTTGTATGGGATAGCCCCTTGAGATGGGCCATCTTGTTTTGGAGGGGGTCCACCGACACATAGAACAATACAGTACAACAATCACAAACATGTATACAATAAAGGCTGTCACTCACCCACCCACATACAAGTAACACAAACATGTATACATTAATATGTGCATGCAACATTCGCCCATCTTGAATCTGGGGTAATAATAATAACAACAATAGCAACGTTAAATATATTCTTTGCATGTTACAGTTCGAACTTAAAATAAACAAATTGGAAATTTTCCTATCAGAGAGTGTCGTCGCCAATGTCACAGTGATTGGGTTCAAGTTACTCTAACTAAAATGATGATGTCAAAACTGCAGAAATAAGACCCGAGTGAAAACAAACTGGAATTATCCTTTGATCAGAATCAACAGAATCTAACATTAAAAAAACCCATCCACATTACCACTGCTGCAAAAATGAGCTTGTTTATTTGTCTGATCCGACACGCAGCCGCTCGTATTTTAGACACTGATTGACGTTAAATGTTGACGAACAAATTACAGCTCATGTTTCCTCTGTGCAGAGATGATTCATTTCTGCTTCTCCTCTGTGTTCCTCCTCTTCATCTGTCTGTCATTTTAGTTTCCCTGCACAGGTGAAAAGTTATTTAATATGAATCCAGCATCAAGCAAACCTTCCTACCACAGTCTTTGCAGACTCCTCTCCTCATGGCAATAAGAAATGAATACATTCTTTTGTTCTTTGTGTTAATCAGACACAAGATGAAATAAAACAACCCTTCCAAGATGAAACCTAAAGAAACTGTACAGTACTACTACATTACAACATTAACCTACAGAAATAAGTGAACCATCACAGGAAAAGGGTCAAACCAGCTTGTGAATAATATGGATATTATTATTAGTAAAAAAAAAAAAAAAAAAAGACAATATTGAGCTTCTGTAATGAACTGTGACCAAAAAATGTCAGCCTCATGGCGAAACATGAGAGGAATGATGAGCAACGTTTTCATTCAATAGCAACAATCAGCCTGAGGAATGATGAGCAACGTTTTCATTCAATAGCAACAATCAGGAATTCCTGGAAGCATGCTAACATGCCAGTTTGTCTGTACAGCTCATGGCTATATTGTAAACTAGAGACTACGCATGTTTGTGTGTTTTTGTATCCAGTCAGACAAGCAGGCACAGCAGCGTGAAGCTTGAAGTGAGCACGCTGAGGCTGCAGATGAACTGCGACGCCACAAACACGCACGGAAATTGTGGATGCGTTTAATTATTTCTGACATCAGGGATGGAGGTGATGACAGATCACAGTGCCGGCCGCTCTGTCACCACTGTCTCTGGCTCCGATTCACTGAGTTAGAAATGTACTGTGCATCAGCCCGAGGGCAATAAAGACTGAAGCGTGTCAAACAGTTTTATTTAAAAAGAACTGACAGGAAGCAGGTATAAAAAAATCAAAATGATATTTTTTTCTGGCAGACACAGATGAGATTTATCAAGCTAAAGTTTCATTTTAACGGAATCAACATCAAATCTGGAAGTTGACAAAACGAAGTATGTAGCGTGCTGCTTTTAAGTTTTACTTCTTGAGGATATTTCCACCACTGATGTTTATAAATGCAATTTAGAACCTGCCTAAGATAAACATGCCTAGTACCTTATCTTCAGTATTAAATTAATCCAGTGATCCTTTACTGCACCAAGGGGTAGGCTCCTAAAAGGAAATGCTAAAAGCTAATTAAGCATACATTATTTTGAGTAAATGAATTCAAATAGAGCCTTGTGTAAAGAACACTACAGTACCATCCTGGCACATTTATTAGCTTTAACCTGTTAAACTATCTTCTGATAGTTTTCTTTTGTCATCACATTAGTTGGAGTTGACCTGTTTTTGTCTATCACATGAGCAAAATAATGTTTGCCTAAGGTACACCATTTCCATTCAAATGTCAAATCCCTTGTTTATGAAACACACAACTAAATCCCAATTCAAAAGATGTTACAAACACGAGCTTCACTCTGCGTCCATCATGTTAAACCAGTTTGACCACAGTTTATGTTTGGTGTTTTTCCTTATGACCAGAATCACAATACAGTTAAGTCCAGTATCTACATTCAAAGAAGCTGCCATTATGTGTTTAAATATATGTGAGAAAAAACATACTAATGAAGCACTGTAGTGCTGCCCTGGGTTAAAAATTCTGTCCTCTATGGTTGAAAAAAATCATACTTCTTTGCTTCAAACGTGAGCGAATGTTACGTCACTGTGATGCCAAAATTATATTTCAGTGTCTATCAAAAGTAACCGCAATTTTCTGTTTTGATCTTATTGTGCAGCTTTTCTTCCTCTATGATTCAGGAAAACTTTGTCTATCACAGGGGCTCTCAAAAATAATAAAAGTATACATCCATGACACTCATAACATTGTGTTACAACACAAACAAATATTTAGAGGATCTAAAGCACATTGTCAAAAGTCTTCATCTTGCTAGTTCACAGAGAGCGATGTTGGAAAAGTAGGGCGTAAGGCACAAAGGGGTTGAATTTAGTCCATTAATTGTTTAATAGGTGTGTTTGGGGTGGAAGAGTTAGTGCTTAGTAAAAAAACATTTTAGATTTTAACAGTTTTATTTTCTTCTGTGCATGAAACATCCCTCTATCAGAGGCTATTTTTCCAGTTGCAGCTTGCACTGATTCAAATATGTAATAATGTGAGTCATCATCAATGTCATCAAGCCACATGTCTCCCCCGAGGCCTCGGTTACAGTTGTCTTTTCCATTACGTGTGTGTAATTGGACGTGTTGAATTGGAATTTTGTGTGTGTTCACACTTGACGGTGTGATATGACATTGACACATGTGACCCAATCTCACTGTAACTCTGCAGCACCTTCCATTCTAGCAATCGTGTCTTCTTTTAGATTTCTGACCCACCTTTAAAGGGGACAGACATCTCATGTCTGAAGAAAAGGACAGCAGAGACAGACACCGTTCCCCTTTGTCCTGTAAAGTGCTGCTGTCAGCCTTGTGAGGGCGGGTAGCATCTTCCCTGATGTTTACTCACTGACATACAATAAATAAAGGTGGATGAAGCAAAGTCGCTTCCTCTCGTGGTACCTAAATGTCTATGACGTAAGGATGTATTGTCCTTATACCATTTCTGTTTAAATTTGGCGGTTAGCATTTTGGCCTCAGAAAGACTAAAAATGAAAGTGATGAAATGATAACTGACATGTCAAAAACGGTGTGCCAAATTTGCAAGGAATTAATTAATGAATTGAATTAAACGACACTGCAGCAAGTAGCTTCGTAAGTTCTGGGGTAAATTTTTCATAAGTGTGGGCAGAAAAAGCTATTAAGAGGCCAAACCACACGGATGAGTGGATCTGCCGCCCTGCTCACAGAAATGAGAGTTCATGGCAGCCGTAATTTGCCTGAATTTAAAATGAATTATGCATTAAATTAATTATTCTTTGATTTGGGATTTGTTTTTAAATTTGTATTTAGTTTTATTTATTTCTAAATAACATAAAACATATTTCAGTTTTAAAAAAATGCACCATTCTTTTGCTTTGGGGGGACATGAAAATGTGTTTAAGACAGAGGATATTTTTATTTGTCATTTACTAAAAAAAAGAAGTGTGAATTGTTTTGCAGTCTGTAAAGTTCTGAACCTCCCCAGGCACTACATACATTTTATAAATAAAAGAGAAGAGAAATTACTGCATTTTGTTCTGTTTGTAATGGAAATAATCATTTCTAATTAGTCCTAAATCTCACTTTGCAAAAACTAATCAATTTGAATCAAAATGATGAGCAACAAATCATGAATCAAATCAAATTGAGAGTTTAGCGAATCATTACATCCCGAACAGTCATACAACTTTACTTGGTAACAATAACCTATTATAACATGAGATTTAGCAGGCGTTCTGGTAACAGCTTATAATGCTTATCCTGCAGTGGCATAATATCATTGATCAAATCTGTAAATGTCTCAATCAACATCGATTTAGTGGGTAACTTGTTGACAGAACAAATAAAACTTGTGTCAAGGTTTGTGGATTTCAATGTGTCAAAACTTAAACAAAGACCACCTGTGAGAGAAGTTCCACTCTGTAACATCACTGTATTAGTAGAGTTACAAAATGTTTAAACAGTCCTTAGCAGGAGTTAGTACTTCACATATCGCACAACTATAGGCCAAAATGAACTCAACAGGAAAGGCTCTGACTTGTTATTTGACCATCTGCTTCTCTAACGCATGTTACCCATAGAACAGAGATGTATTACACACTTTGTACACTCAGCTCTATCTCGGTTTATTATAGCTCATTTAAGGAGTTCTTAAGATTTTATCAGCTCATAGACGACCAGCTTGTTATCAGTAAACATAACTATCACATGTCTACAGCCTCGCTGACTCAAGATCAGCTGGTTTGGCAGGGTCTCTGTTATGCATAATTTTCCTCTCAGGCACTTAAGAGAGTGATCCTATCTTTGGAGATATAACAACGTGCATTTCAATGAAGACCCATCCCGCTTTTTTCTGGCTACATTAACATTATGACTGCACTGTGAATGTGAGGAGATCGTAAATGTATTCCACATAGAGGCTTGACTGACTGCTGTACTATGTAGGCTACTGGCAGTGTTTCTCCAAGGACTGCTAATATAGCCCGACGTTGAATTTAATGAAGCCACAGAGTAGATAGCTAACCAGTCAGCAGCAATGTGGATATGAAGACATCAGGACATTAGGTTATGAACAGATAATGCTCTCCGGGCAGCAGGCGCCTGCATCTATCAGTAATATTTGTTTATCTTAATCTATCTACCCAAGGAGATAGAAGTAACCTCAGACTTGTAGGCCACTGCTTCTCACATTCATAATTATTGTCAAATCGGAACAAACATACATCAGACACTAATTTTGCAATTTAACTGAGCTCAGCCAGACCTCATTAAATCCAATGATGTTCACAAATCCTTTCTTGCAGGTCCAATGCAAGTTTGCAGTCTCGTATGGTAGTAAATGGTTATTCTACCTTTTATAGCACACCAGCCTATTTGTGAAAAACAATGCATAGCTATTTCTAATGAAATTAGAACTATTGTTAGTTTTTTTTTTTTATTTTGCAGCGTTAACTAGCAATTTTCAACAATTATTGAGTAAAATTGAAGTGTATACTTTCGATTCTTTTTGTTGATACCCGATACTTTTTGTGTTCTCAGTTAGGTATAACTCTTGTGAGAAAACAAGTTAGTGTTTGTATCTGTATTTGGACATAAGCGCAAAAGATCACTTCATTCTATCTCTAACATATCAACATTTAAAAGGCCGCATGCTCCGAGTTTGTGTGGTTGTCGGGGTCAACCGGTCATTCTGTGTCTCAATTCAGTTTTATGTTGTCTGTTTTCGTGAGAGAGGGTGGGAGGGAGTGAGTGCGTAGGTGTGTACAATATATGCAGTCAGTGATAACCACGCAGGTCAGCAGCAGAGGCTTCAGAATTGACATTACAGTAAATCAGCTGTCTCGATGTTTTAATGATTTGTTCATTCATTCATTCGTTCCAAAAAAATAAAACAAAACAAAACACTAAGCTATTTTAATATGACCGAGCTCACTAAACAGAGCATTACAATAAGAATAGTTTCTATATAACATTTAGAACATTGGCTTTTATCTCTGGAATCTCCAAACATTTCTAAATAAGACATACAGTAAAAGATGCATAATGTTGGTATTGAATAACCTTGTATCTTGAAAATTTGAGTATTAGTTAGTTAATCAGTAACCTGTTAGTTGACTGCATAGCTATTTCTAATGAAATAAGAACTAGTGTTAGTTTTTTTTTTGTTTTTTTTTCACTACTAGGGCCTATTAGGATCTATGATATAAACAGATAAACACATCTTGGATAGCAGCGCTGCCATCTTGCACTAGTGATGCCACATGGAGCCAGTGTCTGCGCAGTAATCACTGGGAGGCGGAGCCGCAGGATTTCGTCATCGCCCATACACCAGTCCGCAGATGTTTAATATTTGACACGAAAAAAATAATGAAATTATGTTTTCTTAATGAAAATGCACCCAAAAAAATAAATAACAATTGTTAAAGTGACCTGCATTTTGTTGCGTTGATTGGTTCCTCTATTTCTTCTCTTCAATTTAACAAAACAGTATTTTTGATGGATGGTTTATAAAAAAAAGGATCCCCGGGTCCAGACATTAAAAGGCTTCATAACTGAAAAAACAATCAAAGCAGTAGTTTGTGCTCATTTTAAATCTTTCAATCATTTTGAGTCGCGGCTTCAAGATACAAGACTATGTTCTAGTTTGCTGTAAGGTGAACCTGAAAGCAGCGTTGGCTTTCCTGATGCTTTTCGGTGACATCTGGGGTACGAGTCATGTTTCTCTCGAATCAAGCACGATAAATTATTATCCCTCCTTAAAGATAACATGGGATGTATTATTTAAAATTTTTGTCTCTTTCTGTTCAGATTCATCGTTGTCAAAGTTGAGCCCCTGCTCCGAGGCGGGGAAACCCTGTAACCCCTGTCTGGACGCCGCAAAGGCGTGTAACCTCAACGAGACATGTAAACGTCTCCGATCCGCGTACAACTCTATCTGCAGCAAGGCCACGCCCCCTCAGCCCGCTCTGGCTTATCAGGAGCCATGCAGCCGGAAGAGATGTCAGAAGGTCAGTGCACGATCATCTTCATTTGTTTGTCGTTCATCTTTTGTGGTGATCGTAATTTACCTGTGTACATCCATTTCATGCAACTTTTACTTCACTACAATTTGTCTTGCAGCTTTAGTAAGTTAGCTCTTAGATGACAATTTGTCATCCAATTCCTGTCCAGTGAAAAACACGTGTCTCTATGTGTACTGGTTTTTAATGTTTGAATGATAAACTTATCTTAACTTAAACATATGATATCGTAGAATAATGATGCATCAATTAAGGTGCTCAACTTTAGTCTAGATCAGTAAAATACAACACAAACTTTAATGCAGCAGTGATATTAAACCAAAAACGTCAGAAGTAATAGTGACTGGCAGTATTTTGCTATACAGTGAGTTTTTTTAAATTTTCATACTTTTAGTATACTTTGATGATAAGGTTTTTGAATGTAGGAGTTTTACTTTGGAGTGCAGTGTTCTCAGTGTTTTATGGGTCCTTTTATTGCAGTAAAAGATCTGAATCCTTGTGTCAAAAAGGTTTTTAACATCTCATTTTCTGCTCCTGCACCCATTTCTACTATTTAAATGTTTAAGCTGTTATTGTAGCTGCTAACAGCTACATGTAATTTCTCTTCCCTCGCACTTTCACTTTAAATGAGCTTGGCTCGCAGTATTATCAGGCTGTTCAAGCTCTGACCTTTCCCACAGCTGCAGCTAATTTTCCTGTGATATTGTGCTTTTAGCTGCCCATAGAGAAGATGACTAACTCTCGTGTGTGTCTCAGGCCCTGCGTCAGTTCTTTGAGCGGGTCTCATGGGAGCTCAGCTACCCGCTGCTGTTCTGCTCGTGCCCGGATCAGGCGTGCGCCGAACGCCGCCGCCGCACCATTGTCCCCTCCTGCTCCCACCAGGAGAGGCACAAGCCCAGCTGCCTGGAGCTCAGGCGCACCTGCCGCTCCGATGCGCTCTGCAGGTGAGACGAGCAGCCAATCGGGTATGACGGTGACCTGCTGCTGTTTCCCTTCACACTCATCTCTGGAGGCTTGTTTCCCTGATGAATGGGGGGGGTGGGGGGACAAATCAATCCAACAAATCAGTGAAATCAGCCGTAGGAGTGTTTAATTAGAAGGAAGTATAGGATACTTGGGTCAAAATCACACATTTGATTGATAACTGCTGGCTTCAGAGGTTAGAGAAGCGTGAAGTGGTTGAAATGAGTGCTCACTCCCTTCCTCTGTCACTACACGCAAGGTACCCTTGAGAATTGAGTGACACAGCCATGATTGTATTCTTTTCCTGAAGAAATTTATGTTAAATGCAGGGTAGGAGTCATGTAGAGATTTTTCCGAGAGGGCAGAGTTGAAGAATAGGGGAGAGGAAGTTCAAATGGAAGCTGCTGCAGGCGCAGGGAGGCAACGAGAGTCAGAGAGGGGAGAGGAGCGCATCAGAAGGGAAACCAACTGGAATCCTGAGAATCACATCTTTGTGGGAGTCGGCAATTAATTTTTCATTTATCTCTATTTGAAGTTTGTTTGCATTTTGAACAGAAAGATGAAAGATGAAAATCTGATGGAATATTGTACAAGCTGTCCATCTAATTTTTAATTAACTGTGGATGCTTATAGCTCTCTCTGTCTGTGTGTTCACGCTTTGCTTCAGGTGTCCTCACTGAAGCAATCAGAGATTTTTGGTGGGTAAACAAGTTATGTAGGAAAAACCAGACAGCAGATAACTTGGCTGACGAACTTGGCTTTTCTCTCTCATATTTTATACAATAACTTTGACTTCGGATACTTTAAAGATCCCATTTTTGATTTATGGAAAATTCAAATGGCAAATACAATAATCTCAATGACATCACCTACTTGTCATGCAGCCTTTTGTTCTTTCCTCATTTCAATTCTATCCGCACATTCTCCTTCTCCTGCAGCACTTCCATGTGTGCAGCCGTACGGTCAAGGCTAACATTAATGAACTCCCCCGAGGCTGTTTTTTGTGAGCATTTTTCAACAATTATTGAGTAAAATTGAAGTGTATACTTTTGATTCTTTTTGTTGATACTCGATACTTTTTGTTTTCTCAGTTAGGTATAACTCTTGTGAGAAACCAAGTTAGTGTTTGTATCTGTATTTGGACATATCAACATTTAAAAGCCCGCATGCTCTGAGTTTGTGTGGTTGTCGGGGTCAACCGGTCATTCTGTGTCTCATTTCAGTTTTATGTTGTCTGTTTTCGTGAGAGAGGGTGGGAGGGAGTGAATGCGTAGGTGTGTACAATATATGCAGTCAGTGATAACCGCGCAGGTCAGCAGCAGAGGCTTCAGAATTGACATTACAGTAAATCAGCTGTCTCGATGTTTTAATGATTTGTTCATTCATTCATTCGTTCCAAAAAAATAAAACAAAACAAAACACTAAGCTAGCTTGTATCTTGAAAATTTGACTATTAGTTAATTAGTCAGTAACCTGTTAGTTGACTGCGTAGTCTGTTAAAAAAAAGAGAAAGAAACATGTTAATAGGAATATTTCTCAAAGATTGGTCTGGAACTAGCCCACTGAGTGGTAGAATCAAATCACAACCAAGGGCCTATTAAGGTAAGCTGTAATAGTAGAATAATTTGCATAAAGTTATGGACAGTTGGACAGTAGTAGTTAGTAGCGCAGTTAAAACTGAGAAACACAGTGATCCTAAAGTAAAGCCTAAACCCGTAATAAAATCTGACCCTCGGATAAAACATATCTTTCTCTGTTTTGAAGATCATCCATCAGCCACAAAAACCATCTGCCAGGTAGTGTATTGATAAACAGTGCTGACCTGTCAGGACATGGACAGAGGACCTTGGAGGGTGTCCTCTGGTACCTTTACCAGGAGATTGTTAGTGGATCTTTTTCAGTCCTGTATGATTGTCTTATTTCTGTCCATGGTTCCATTGCATCCCATAAGTGCTCAATCGAATTGGGATCTGGGGAGTTTGCCATGGGTATGTATACCTGTCCACTTCAGTAATGTTCAGGCATATGTCAAAGTAACATCTGCTTGAATGGGACTCCACAGAGTTTTCGAGTAGAACAATACATTGTTAAAAAAATGATCAATCAGTGGATTTTGGGGAAAACCAGTAGCATGAAGCTAGTTTAAAAGAGTATAATCTGTAAAAATCCAAACCTTTGATGCGGTCAGTAAATATTGCTCCTGTAAGATGACCATGATCGGGGGCACATAATGAATTTGGAATTTTATATGGAATGAAAAAATTACATCTGAAACTATCATGTACAGACTCTGGAGGATTCGCTATGCAGAGACACAATGGGAAGTTCTTAATCAAAGTCGTTTAATCGGAAAATGTGTCAACACCAGGAGATCAGACTAACAAGCAAAGGTACAATACAAGGAATCAGGCAAACTGAAAAACTAACAGGATCGTACATGCACTAAGGATGCAATGCTGGACCGCTCTCAGGAAACCGAAAAGACAATCTGGCACAGGAGGAAAAGAACACACAGCTTAAATACACGAGGGTGTAGACAATTAGACACAGGTGAAACACATTACGGAGGAGGAAGCAGTCAAACACACATGAGTGAAGAAAACTTAATAGGGCATGGGGATTAAGGCACAACAGGATTTCAAAATTAAGAGGGAAACACAGATTGACCTTAACAAACAGATACATAAAACTAAATTGGTATTTATTTTTACTCAGTCAGCCCCTCGGGAACATGTTTATGAACCATCTTAAGGAATGCTGAGTAAAAAAAAAATCCCTTACAGTTTTAAACATCTGGTATTATTTGAAACTCTTCCCAATTCCCAAATCACACTTTTATGGGACATGTCGTACATTCGCTGGTGCAAGTTTTCCTGTAGGGTGATGGATTAGTACAGACATGTCCAGTGTGAGTAACAGTTTTTTGCGCTCGGAGTGATCACAAGTGCACCGGCACAGCAAATTTAACCCTCGTCACATATCTTCAACATTTTTTTTTTTTTAGTTACCATTTGTAACCAGTTTTTCCCACAGTTGAGATTGATTTGGTTTTTGATTGTTTAATGGTGTTTTTTAGTGGCCAAGTAGCAGGAACGAGGGAGGGCTTTAATAACATAAAGCTGAAATCAGACCAGCAAACAGCAGAAGAATTTAAAAGGAAAACAGAAATAAACAAAAGGAAGAACGTAAACAACCAGTGAAGCCCAGGGAAAACACAAAGCAACAAAAACTGATGAAATAATGACTGAAAGAGGGAATGCATATGGTTAAGTATATATGGAAGCTACTCAGAGGAGGTTGAACACGTCAGGTGAGAAGAGACAGGAAATGTAAGGAAACAAATGACACAGGAGGAGATAATGTGAAAAATACAAAAGGAAATAACTCAATGAAATCCTCAAACCTTGACAGGTCAGTAATATGTACATTCATTACTCTGGCTCAGTGGCAGCAGGCTAATCAAGCACTTTGCAGTCTACTCTGGGCCCAGAAAACCTCAGAAGGGAAGTACCCTCGTTATCAATTGTCAATTTTTAACATTCTTGTGCAGCTGGTGGGCTCTTTTTCAGTTATTTCTTTTTCTTTTCTTTTGTTGGGGATGACTTCCCCATTTTGGAACTTAGTTTTGATGTTATATGTGCATTTGTCACTTACAGCGCGTGTGTTTTGTGTTTTTTGTGTCTTTAATATCAGTCTTAGTCTTCAGCGATAAACTTGTAAACACGTGATCCACAAACCTCCACTTCTTTGTGAGCCTGTTTTGGCTGCAGACAACGGAACTGAGAGGAGAGCGACTGAAGTGAAGCCTGTACAAGGCTGAGTTTCTGTAAGGTGATTCTCTCCCATCGCTGTGTCTTTCTGAGGCTCAGCCGCCTGTAGCTTCAGCGAAAATCACCGCAGCGTGATGCTGTGCGACGCAGCGTTTTTGGTTTTACACATTGTCGCCAAGAACATAACCAGATTTGTGCAAGGAGCTATTCAATCGGGAGCAGATTTTGATGTGATTTATGTTTTGGTTTTGTTGTTTTCTCCTTCAACTGATTTCCTCCTGTTCCGAGCACAGCTCAGGAAATGGTTCCAAAAATAGAAAGTGAAGAGACGGGAATTAAAAGGTTGCACATTATGCACCAGAGCTGCAGTTTTTCTAGGTCAGCATTTGTTTTGCATTTTTTAATGCAATTTTTCTCATTTAGACTTTTTATAGTGTTTTTCTTTCTAGTATTTTTTTGTTTATCTGTCTTTTATTGTTTAAAATACAATATAACCAGCTGCCAAAAAAACCCCCACAAAAAATGTGATGACTATTGTACTGAGCGGATTATTGATGAATTAGCTCATTGGGATGAAGGTTGAGGTTTCCCGTGTTTTACATGTGTATTTGCCTAAATTCTACAGTCATATTAAACAGTAGCTGTGTGATATAGTACTTAGACACAGTTTTTTCTAAAGAAACTTAATCGCTAGAATAAATGTCGGCACAGTGGATGTATTGCAAATTTTTGACTGAATGTTTGCACTTTCTCTAAGATTCTGTGTTATGTGACAACTTTGTGCTGTAAAGTGTAGTTAGGATTGAGCACAAACTTAATTAATATACTTCTATTTGCGAAGTTTTGTTCAAAATTGGTCACACCACCTCCGACCCCTCGACATCTCATAAGAGCATCAGCTGATACACGTTTTTTTCAAAGTGAATGCTTGTGTAGAATGTTGAAAAATATATAAAACATTCCAAAATAAAAACCATGGTTTGAGATAAGTTTAGTTGGTATAATGTTCACCTGCCTAGTTTAGTGTGTTAGTATGATAATGGTAATTAAGTAGCGATAACAAAGCAAAACTGAATACATCTGAATCTGGACTTGAAAACCCATTGACACACATGGAAACCTGCCTTCATCTTAGGAGAAACTTACAATTCAGCTTTACACATTATTGTTTTACTTTTATGTAAGCTGCTGTTGAGTAATATACCTTATCGCTTCTTTATACAAGTATAACGAACAGATAACTGTTTATTAAATTGGCGCGGTTCTATCGGATAGATGAAATCAGCTGATGAGAACAGCTGATCAGCACAAGCCCAAAACAGAGGTGATAAGAGTGAATGATGAGTGACTGATGGTATGATAATAGAAATTATGACAGTGAGCATCCAAATTGTCCCCCTGACTGAATGTCCACCAGAGCTCCATTTAATATTTTCTGTTATTTCCATTCATGTTGTTACTCTCTTATATCCTGGTTAATTGTTGCCGTCAATGAAACATGTGACATACTGTTGAGTATGGCTCAATTTCCTACCCAGGCTGAATTTTAAGTTGTTAGACATGTGAGTGGTACCATGGATGAGGTGTTCTGATTTGTGATTTCACTTCAGGTGTCCGTTTCCAGATTGAGTGAAACCCAGAACCCTTTGGAACCTTAAACTGTGTACAGAGGGCCCGTGTGTTTGTTTCTCAGCTCTCCTGTTTAAGCACAATGAATGCTGGAAGCAGGAGAAGACACATTCTAAAATAGCTGCCATTAGATAATCAGCCTTTTCCCCTTCAGAAGATTCACATACACACGTCACTCAGTATTAGAAAGGCATTTCAGGCTCCTTGTTTGTGATTTGCTGGCGGTGTTTGGCGGTGCTTGGTGTGTGTGATGTTGCTGTATGTTTCTTGCGCTGAGTAGGTGTCTCTCTGAGGAAGCGTAATGGAACAGGGGAGCGTAGCTTGTTTAATAGATTTCTGAAACTGGGAATGAGTATGAGTATGCACAAAGATGAAAAGCCTTGCAGAGCCTACAGACCGTTGTGAAAGAGCCAAAAAAACATCCTAAATCACATTCCCAGATTCACTCATAACAATTCACATGACACTGTAAGTTAGACAACAACATCCTCTGTGGCACGTGACTGCCTCAGCCATGAATCGTGTTTGATTGCCTATGATAAGTAACATAAAGTGCCACAGGCTTTTCATTTTAGCCTCATTTACCCTCACACAGAGAGCAGAGCGCTGCATAATCATGGGAATCCTGCAGGTCCTTTGGGTCTTGACAGTCTTCGAGGGGGTCTCACCTGCTGTGAATGTGAGCGGGCAGGAGCAAGCGAATGCTCGGGGAAAGCTCTGATTGACAGGAAGAGTAATTAAATGTGGTCTTTTGCCACAAGTTATGCATGGGAAACCTACAGAGAGCTCTGAAAGGTTTTTGGGTTTTTTTAACTAAGGGAAATTCTGCCAAGTTTTATGTGGATGTCCAATCAGCATTGATGGTAAGTGAAGATTTGTATGAGACAGTGTGCCCTTTATTGACCAAGAAAGCTCCGTTCTACTGCTGCAGAGCGTCTTCAGCAGCTGGCAGCAGTGATGTAGGTGGTGTTGAGGAAGAACTACAGGGGATTTCTGCTCAGAGACAAAACCCTCTCCTCCTTGATTGTAAACTGCCTACGTTTCTCACAGTGGAAATGGATGCCTATAATCTGTTTCTGAGATATTAGTCTATGTCCTTCTCCAGCTCCCCAGAGATCGATATTTTTTCAGGACTCCTTGCCTGTCGTCCAGGGTTTAATGTACCAAGTAAATTGTGCGCATCACTTTCAGACCAAAGTGAGTGGTTGGGGTTGAGTGGAGGGGCACACACATAACCGTTTCACCGATGATCTACACACACAAAGTCTTAGGCCACCATTAGATTTTGTATTTTAGCAATGTTGTAATGAGAATATATGCTTATTTTTCAGTCTTTTTATCGGAAGACAACTTGAAAATGTAGGAAATATATCTGCAGGATTAAAATCAGGATGCCAAGTTGACCTTTTGTAGTCTGAAGAAGCCTGTTTAGGAATGGTCTTTCAGGAGGGGTAGCAGCAAAGAAACCACTTTTTGGGTGGGGAACAGGCTGAAAATGTTAAGATGCACAAAAGCTCACAGCTAAAACTGATAAAACACTGAAAATCATAGAGTAGCCAGCAGTATGGGTTCAGCTGGAAAGAGAAAGGAATTAAAAAGAGCCTAAAGCTAAAGCGAACCTCTGGGGTCTAAAGAATCCAGTATAATATACCAGACGATTACATAATAAAACTTCAACACAGTCTGATCACAGTTCAAAATGAGGTGAGAGAAAAGTGAGACCAAACTAAGTGCTGACTTTAACCTGTAGAAGCCATTTTGTTCTTTAAATTGTGTTTGTTTTATTTTTGTGTACACATTATTTTCTGGTTGTTTCTTAATAAAGAGACAAATTAATATGATTGTCATTAAAATTTAGCACAGTACTAGCGGCTTAAACTTTAAACATCAGAAATCTTTTCCTGAACCAACCATGTCATTTTTGCACCTAAATTCACGTCACAAATTTTGTGCCAAACCTCAACCAAAGAAATGTGGACCTTGTATTTGGGTTTCAGCCACAGTATCGAGTGTTGGCAAGAGATGCTAAAGAGTAGCTGTCACATCTAACTAAAATGTAAAGTGCTTATTACAAAATGTAAGTATGTGACGACAAGGGACGAGAACAGTAAGGAAATGAACACAATGTTCTGTGATGGCTCCCACGTGTCACTCTCGGCTCTATGTCGAATTTATTTGCACTTCAATTTAGAGTTTATTTACTTCATTTTCAGTAAGAATCAGTGATAACATTCTTCCCTTTTACTTTTAACTGATATGAGAGAGTTTAGTCTAAAGCAATAAGAAAGAAAGATTCAAATTAAAAGTCAAATTTATTAACAAGTAGACAACATTTAGTTTTTTCTGCAACGAACAATAGGAGACAAATAGTGACCAGTGCTGTTGAAGACTGACTGATTTCAGAATGAAATCAATCAAAACGATACCAGTTTGTGCTTTAAAAACCTGGTTAATATTATATATTTTTTAACATGTGACTCACATTGAAAAAAAATTATTTGCTGGCTACTGCAGAGAGAAGAATTATATGTTTGATCCACAATATGGGCATCCAGAAAGTCTCACTCTCTGCTTTTGTTTGATCAAAAATAACATCTTATTATTACGTGCTAATGTTTAAATGAATAAAATGTCGAAAAAATTGAATTCATCAACAACTGATCAAAGCACTGACAACAGTACAACCTGACCCACAGTTACCCATACCACACATACTACACGCACTACCACAAAACAGCTGAATATAGTGTACAAAACATCGACAAAGAAACAACAAATCATACAGGAAATCATAACTCAACAGCAATTTAAATAGTTATGTCACATCTCACCTGTGTCAAGCAACAGTGGCAAACAAAAAAAATCGAAAGGAAAAAAAAGCATCACATCAACGACAAAGTCATCAAATGTAGAGAAACATTGACATACCGTTTATTGCGCAGGAGGCTGCTAATGGTGATTATTTCTGTTGTTATTAGCTCAAGTGACTTCTTGTCTATCGTTGCTTCTGAAGGCATATCATCACCTTACAAGCCACATCAGCGGCAGAGTGAAATATCTCTAAAACTACTCGATGGATTTAATTTTGTATATACAGCAGTGCATCCCTGGGAACTACTGGGGATGTGCTTTAGTGAGAATTTGCGGCAGCTGGACAGTGGGTGGGATTATGTGTGTGTGTTCGGGGTCATGAAAGAATGTGTTACCCAGTGTGGCTCACTGATGTGTTTAGCATATTTTGTGGACACTATATGCAGCTCTGTGGAACATAGGAAGAATCGGGCTTTGATACACACACTGTAGGTTTATTTTGTGAACAGTATTCATACCCCGAGAGAAATGTATCACTACAGATTGTTTCAGCTTTATTGCCTAGGTTGCAAGTTGTCGGTATAAATCCAGTGCCAGTCCACCCACTCCATGAAAACTCTACACATTTGTAATTTGTGTGAACAGACCCTTCACGACCTCCGTGGGGGTCACACGATGCATGCTCGGCTTAACTTCTAATAGACTTGTTGCTGCTTTCTGTCAGGGCACATCTGGTGGCTGTGAAGATTTATGTGTATCTGGTTCCTGATGACCCCCATCAAACCGAGAACACTTCCACTAATGACAGTGGTATGTATGCAAACACATGCCCGTGCGCTGAGCGTGGTGAGCTAAACTGCTTTCCCAAAGCCGGCAGCAGCAACTGAGTGGTGTTTTAAGGCGCAGAAGCCAATCTAGGGACTGCATCGCTCCATTACACGGTCAGTGAGGTGAGGTGGTGGTGTGATGGAAATAGCTGCCTCTTTTCTGGAGGTCACAGGGGACGCCAGGAACCCACAGCAGGCCCTCTCATTTACTCTCCTTGTGTGTATGTGTGCGAGTATGTGTGTTTTTTCACAAAAGCTGTCCCTGATTCATCTCATTTTCTCTGTGCTCATCTGAATGTGTCAGCCTGGTTTCACAGGAGGGATGCAGAGCGAGGGATGAGCATTGGAGGGGAAACAAGGCAAGCTAAGCCTCAGGAGATGGAGCAGCAAGCGACATAACCAGAGATGTGACCAAAGGCAATCTCTCCTGATGCTGATCGAGATTGGCAGGCAACAACTAATAAACTACGCTTATATGTAAATATGTAAATATGCAAATGGGCAGTCCCACTTTGGGACTGTTAATTACAGAGAACATCAAAACAAAACAATGAAGATAATCACTAAACACAAACAGATGTATGCACACACATAGACACAAACTTATATAATAAATGAACATAAGAACAGTAAGCACATGTGCATTGAGGTTAAAGACCTCTCAACAAATGCCTTCTATAGTAATACATAGTCGCGTATTTTTATTTAGTTTACAGCATAATGACACTATAAATCAAAGACGAGGATCACAACACCGTGCTAGCTTCTGCTGATGCCCATAACTTAGAACAAACCAGCTTTCTGTGTTGTATTTGCACAAACCCTGGAGACACAGGAAGTGCCAGTGTTTACAGTTCCTGGATTGACCAGTTTCACTCAAATCAGTGAGAAAAAGTAGAAGTTTTGCACAGTAAGCAGTGAGGCCAAGCCACCAGAAACGATCCGCTGCGGTCTTTACCCCTTCAGGCCTTTGTAAATGGGTATTTTGGAAATGAACAGTAGCTTTTCTATGTGTTTTTAGGGCCTTCATTCATACTCAGACATCATTTTAAGTCACTGAAAATTTGCAAACATCTTTTGCAAACATCCTCTAGGGTGAAAATGTTCTGTAAACCGGTATCAGCGAAAACTGTTTTTTTTTTTTTTTTTGTCTTGCGACATTAGAATCTTTGTTTGATGGTAAAATGCATGTTGTGCCCGTGTTATTTACATGATGTTAGTTTCTGCTATGGCAAGGGAAGCCAAGATATACTGTAGTTGCTTTTAATTTTGCTAAAAGCCAGGAAACTTTTTGTTAACTTTCTAATTGAGTGCTAGCTTCAAAAATAGTTCAGCTTCACACCCCATCCCACCCCACACGTGACTCCCCCCTTCCTTGATGCGCTATTGTAATTAACCTATAGTACCAAAACCTGTAAGAAGTTTCATCCAGTTTTCCGATTGGGCAACATTTCTATATGGTTATAGAGTTAATAATGTGTTTTGCATTTTCAAGTGGAAGATATTTTTAAAAACAGTTTTTCTTTGGATGGGACAAAATATCTGTGTGTAGGCTAGGCCTTATTCTGACACAAAACATGAAGCTAGATCTTAAATGGTTAGTTTTAATGTAATGAAATTAAGGATTTTGTCTTGTCAGAAGAGAAACGTGATTGGATTTTGATTTAAAAACAAACAGAATTTTTCTAGCATTTATTTTTGAATAGTGGCACCATATGATCTTAAGACGTGATGTCGGCTCTATATAAAAAGTTTTGTATATTAAAGGGTATTAATATGTTTGCTGTGCAACAGTACAGATGCCAGCGTTTCGGTTTAACAACAGACTGCTAGTGAGCTCTTGAGGACTGACATCTGGACAGCCCCCGAAGATGTCCAAAGTCAGGGAGTATGCAGAGTGTATTTTAAGCTTTTATGTTTCATCTTCACTCATGTCTCAACTGATATAGCAGCAAGTGCAGAGCCACTAAAATGTCTGAATTTGGAGTGGAGGAAAAATACTATATACTTTATAAGAAGTAGAAAAGGCAAGATAAAGAGCAAGTGTTTCATGTAAGTAGTGAGTTTGGTCAGAGGCTGAATTGAATATAAGTGCAAATTTCACTCCTCACACTCAGTCGCTGCACAATGTGTGTCACTCAAGTGCCATCGTAGACATCTGTGAATGGCAAAACTAAACTTAAACCGTAAACAGAAGTTTGGCAACAATGGTAATTTGTTAAGTTTAGCTGTTAATAATGAGGAATACACTTGTTTAAAAAATACTTTAAAGAATGTTGCGTCATTACCTGTTGTCTATCAGTTTTCATTTCACTTCAACAAGCCTTTATTGACAGGTAGGTTTCATGAACCGTTGCCAAAGCAAGTACAGAGACAGAGGTTTTAATTGGGATAAAATAGCTTTGTACCTTTCATCACTTCTGAATTGCAATCAGGGCGCAATCAGACACAATCTCCTGCTCAGAGTTCTCTTTTATTTGACGCATCCATCACTAGAACCTGCTCTAAGTCCAGATTTCCTAGCACTTTGTATTGCATACTAGTACATCACCTTACAGCTGTAGCATTTTTCAACTGTTGTGAATTAAGACCGCTTAAAGATTACAGACCAGTGTAAAAAATATTGTTTTGTTCACAAAGTAGTGTGTGATAGTATATGTGTGTTTTCAGAGTTTTAAAAGTTGTGACAGATGCTGATAAATCAGGCAGGATCACCATTAATGAAACCATGAGACTATAATTGATCTTTAAACAATGCACTTTAATTGTCTGAGACGCAGTTAGCGAGGAATGAGGGTTTGAGAGAAATGAGTGCAGCAGGAAAACAAGAGCCGATTTCCCACCTCTAGAACCACTTGATCAAATCCTGTCTGAGATTTCTCATTTCCCCAAAGGTCTCGTTAAAGTTTGGCCTAAGATGTTTCCTCTGAGTTGGATTCCAGACTTACATTATTAAAAGAACAAACTTCATAAAAAAACAATAACAAAACAAAAGACACATTTACACAACACACAATACATTTAAATTAGTAAGAGCACAAGGAGATATGAACACAAGGTGGACAACAATACATACGTATATTAGCCACAGGGTTGATTCAATGGACCTGACCAATGTCCTCACCTCCATCTACGCATGTGACTGTGTGGCCATGCTGACAAAAAAAACATCAGCACATTTGTGATGACAAAGCTGTGGTATAGACGATTGCTTTCAGGATGAGAGAGCCAAAAGGGAGGAGGTGGCATCAGGACAACTGTTTCTCATGCATGTCAAACAAAGGTCAAACAAAAGGTGCTGTTGAGGAGGAGAAAATGAGTGAAAAAGGTGAACCATTTCAGGTACTATGACGATGACTTCATTGAGGTTTGTACATGTTCTGTCCACACAAACACCCTGGATCATAAAGAAACAACAGTTTATAATATGTTAGGAGAGAGGATCATGCAGTATAAATGTATTTCGCCAGCAAATGGTGGAGACAGCATGGTTTTGAATGGTCTGGTATGTGCAGTATAAAGCAACAGAGGTCCAGGAATTGATCTCTGAGGAACACCAAAATGAGGACAAGGAACAAGAAACAAGGAGGTTTCATGAAAGAAGTTTACTAGAGAGTGTGGGAGAACAGTGTTGTCAATTGTGTTGAAAGTAACACTCAAATTAAAAAGAGTTGATTCAGGAAAAAAAAAAAAAAAAAAAAAAAAAAAAAAAAAAAAAAAAAAAAAAAAAAAAAAAAAAAAAAAAAAAAAAAAAAAAAAAAAAAAAAAAAAAAAAAAAAAAAAAAAAAAAAAAAAGAAAAAAAAAAAAAAAAAAAAAAAAAAAAGCAAAAAAGCTGTAAAGTGAAGATTTCAACTTAAAATTCTATTTGCCAATATAATAATTACCCACACTCTATGTGGGCGGTTTCATTTGTCCTTCAAGCTACCAGAGACCTGAGAGTTTGAGGGTTCTGTACTGTATCGTAGCTGTTCCTAGTATTGTGTTCTCTCTGAACAGAGCTATCAGATGTTGTTCATGGAATCTGCTGGAGCCACTCTCCCGGTTTGGGGGTCACAGCCCAGAGTGCTCCAGTCACCACTGGCACCACAGATATTTTCTAATCACCCAATAATATCTCTATGTAAATACATTTGCAGGGAGCAGTGAGCCCAGAAGCCAAATTACGTTTAAATCATGAGTTGTCTAACTGTAAAAAAAAAAAGAAGCACATCCTTGCACAAGTGTTGTATCCAATAAAAAACAATGCAGCCCAAAAAAATCCACTTTTGTCTATTATTACAGCTATTTCCACAATTATTTTAATTTCTTTCTTTTTCTTTTAAATGACTTTCTCCCTGATGTTTTGACTTAACCAGGTTTTCCAACTAGTTAATGAGTTATTGTTAGCAACTGACTCTCAAGGCTCAAAACTAAACCTAGAAGAACGAAAAAAATACACACTTTGACGCAAGTCTAGTCAACCTCAAGACTGAAAGCTCACTGTCATTTCATAAAGAATGAAAGATGTATATTGTTGATCCTGAGAAAATGGTTGGGCTGATGATGCAAACGTGGTGGCATCGTCCTTCAAAATCCTCGTCACATGGGTCTGAAGACACTCCTCGCGTGTCTCTGAAATAAACGGCTACTGAATGCAAACACAGCGGTCGACTCTTTAGCCTTGTGAGTCATTCCCTCACACAGCAATCTGCCCGGACAAGCCAAGGTTGAAGGTGTCACTGTGTGCGTGTGTGTGTGTGTGTGTATGTGTGTGTGTGATGTAGGAAAACAGAAAATGATTTTAAACAAAAAGCGACTGTGTGCATGTTTGTGAAAGTGGGTAGTATTTTTGTCTTTTGTCTTGTGCTGACATTGTTGGTGGGATTACTCAAGCAAGCCAATTCCTAAGTCTACACACACACACACACACACACACACACACACAAACACTGACCTCGTGTGAAAGTCAAATGCACAGCACTCAGACCTGTCAAACTATATCATTCTTTGCAGCCGCCGGACAGACAAGCAAACACAATCACTTTCACATGTGAGCAAGTTGCTAGAGTGTCAAGCAGTCATGCATTCATGCAGGGACACAAAGTTGGACTGTGTCTATCATGCATTATCAAACAGGGTTGGGATCACATTTTTGTCACCCCAATGATTCGACCATACGACATCTCTCCTCCCTCGTTTCCTCGGTCCGTCCCTCCGACGCGACGTAACGCCCACTGAGATGAGAGAAATGAAGCGGCGGAGAGGCTCAGGCTTTAAAGAGGGGGAGAGACATGATAGCAAAACATAAAACTAGGACAGGCATTAGATTAAGCTCGGTAGCTGTACAGCTATTGCCTGTGACAGTTTCTCATGCATTATGTGATGTGGGGCGTAGTGCAAGAAACGTAATGGAAATACAGAGATAATCTGCCAAACCATTGTGTGAATCAGCCTTTTCTTCTCACAAGGATTATTAACTTTCACGAGAGTTTAATGGGCATCGGTTTTATCTATTTTGTACATTTCTTATTGCATTTTAGGACTTCAGTTTGTGATGTGAACAGGTGGAAAAGTATATGAAGAAATAATTAGATAGAGGACATGAATAGTGTGAACTTAATGCATGTTTAAATGATGAGGACAAAAACTTGTCCGACACTGAACAGACAGCTGATTATCATTGAAATAGCTCCTGACATACTGTAACAGGGACCACAGGGAGATAGTAAATGACTTTTGCATGTGTGTTTTTTTTTTTATCTTGCTTTAGGTCTCGGCTCGCTGATTTCCACATGAACTGCATCAGGACGCCTCACACCGTCACCAGCTGCCCCCACGATAACTACCACGGTTGCCTCATGTCCTACGTCGGCTTAATTGGTAAATACAATCATCAACTTTCGGTCATGTTATGAATTTGATTTCCTGATTAGTTTCTGTGGTGTCTTGTTAACCTGTGCTTTCCTGCATAAGTCTTTTCAAAGTTAGTGTCCAGGCTGCCCTAAAATTTAAATTTCACTGAACTTATAAAGACAAGTTGAGGTAACTCTTTAATTATTAAAAGTTTGCTTTTCTCTGATATTTGATTTAAAGCCTCTCCAGTGACGAACATAGACAGAACATCATGGAGGTTAACAGACAAGAACACTGGCCACCTCATCCAAGCCCCCCTCCACAAGTGCAGGGAGGGAAAACAGCATAAAAGAAAAATAACCAATAAAAAAATAAGGTACTAAAGACATGAATAAATAAAAATCTATTTGCACAATTACATTGTATTGAAAAGCATAAGACAAAATGTTGAACTAAAGGTAAAAAATTGAGGTATTATACAGGACATAATCAAGGAAGGGTTGCCAGATCAGATTAAATTTATTGCCTTTCCACGATATCTCATATGGGATTTTCACCGTAAATAAAGCAGTGAGCCAGGTTTGAAAACAGGGGTCTATCTCTTTGATGCATACCTTAAAAAGGACTTTCTTTGCAATGAAAGTTCAGTGAACTTCCCTTTAACTTTAAGGCAGCCCAGATTGTTTTAGTACTTTCTTTTTTCAGGACTTTTTAATACTAACGTCAAAGTTGAAATAGCTGCTTTGTTTTTACAGTGTAAAATAATTACTGACTTACTGTCATACTTCTTCATCTGTAGAGCATGTGGTCAAAACAAAAACTATTTAAACTCATGACCTGAGGGAGCAATTCTTCTATGGTGCTGGAAGGAATGGTGTTGGATCATTTATGCAAATATCCCAAACCATGGTAATAACACAATTACTAAAAGTTACATCCACACTCCACAAATTGTTTCGAACAGTGTGAAGTCACTGTGCAGTAACCTCACTGCCATAAGAGCAGGTGGCTAATTCACTGCTGTATTGATAACTTCTGGGAAACAGCCCAAACTGTATAAAAGGTAATCCAAATGTTTACAGTCCACACAGTTTTTACCTGGCCTTTTGCACAGGTAGCCCAATTTGGCGAATAATCACCGAGTATGGCAACACTCCAGACAAAGCTGTGCACGGTTTGAGTTGCTAAGCTATGATTGGGTCCCAGGAAGACATTCAGAAAAGAGCTAGTTTGTGTAATAAAATGGATAGCTCAAAAATGGCTACCTAATTGGCTGTTAGCCATAGTAATAACATTGTTATAACATGATAAATAATATATAAACTGTGCAACCTTGGTGGCATGTAATTCCTTTCCACAATTCTCTGTCACCTGCAAATAAGGAGCTCCAGCTTGCTTCCCTTGTATCTGCACATTTATGGCTACATTTCATGTGAAAGACATTGACATGCTAGAGAGAAAAAAAATGCTTGAAGCAGATGTCACAAACAAGATGTTTTTTAAGTATGCAACATTTAATGAAACAACTGTCTCACACAGAGCTGTCTAAAAATGTTTATTTCAGAAGTTAAAAGTTCACTTTTGTTTCTTGTGTCTAGTCAAGTTTGTAACTGCAGCTTACATTTTTTTTCTGCTTTAATGTCCCACAGTGATATTTCTTGACATCACTGTGCGCATGAAAACATTTCAAGAGACTTAAAGATGCCATCTCTAAGGAGAACAGCCATACATCAATACAAAACACATTAAAGAAATCACCTAGATAGCTCGCGCATCATTTTAGAGGCAGAGTGAAATGTGCATGCTGGCACAGGTCTTTAAATCGGAGACAATAATTTATTTGGGTGAGTGGGAGGTGGAGGCTTCATGCGTACATATCGATCTGGATGAACTCGCAAGCTGTCATCAGGACTAGCACTGGGTGGCTGTGGCTCAGATTGCAGAGTGCTTTTCAGTGATCGGAAGGTCCCTGGTTCGATCCTAGACCCTGCAGTTAAAATGTTGAAGTGTCATTGTGTGAGACACTGAACCCCAAATTGCCCCCTGCGCCATCTGGTTAACGATTATTCACTACAGATAGTGCCTAGTGCACAGAGCACCATTGACCAGCCACAACATTAAAACCACATGCTAAAACTGCTCCAACCTGTCAGGGCATGGGCCTGTGTTCTGTCCATATTTCCATATTATGTCACGAATGCTTGATTTGTTTGACTAAGCAACAAAAAAAGGATTATTTCACCATGAGGCTCATTATCTGTGGAACTGAGATAGAAGTATCACTGCAGTACAGTTATTGTGGGCACGAAGCTGAGTGTAATTGTCCTGTCAAATAATATGTGTCAAAGTCATATGTTTTACCGTTTTTGGCTGATCAATATATAAAGAAGATGCTGGATGCAAAGATGGTGCCTATTCGGTCCAATAAGAATTGCCCTATACACCAAAAAAGTCTTCTGGCCCCTGGATTTACCTCCAGTATGTACTTATGTGGAGTAGTTTATCTTATGCTGGAGTTCCAGCTGCTCATTGTGACGACATCAGAGATTTTGGAATCACTTTTCTCATCTTAAAAAAAGCTTTACAGAAACAAAACCTCCTTGAAAATTCAGAATACAAAGAGTACTAATCTACCTCGTTCTCAGTTGTTCGCCTGTCAACAGTTTCACAGACGTGTTTTTCATAAAGCTGTACTGGGTAATGCTTTTCAGGCCGCAATTATTTAAAACAACAGTGCCGTGAGTGGCCACAGGGCAAATTGGTGGCAGGGCATTCTTGAAAGACCTTTTTTTTTTTTATTTATTTTATTTTGAGAATAATCAGTAGGTGCTGTAATTCATTCTGCATGACTCATCATGTGATTCCATTCCCAATTTGCAAAGTCCTCTTTACCTTTCTGCCAGAATAATCTCCATCCTGATTGTCATTCTTACCCAATGCTGACTGCTTTGCCCTCCTTCTCTTTGTCTCTCTTTTTGTGTCAGGCTCAGATGTAACACCTAACTACAGTGACAGCAGTCCCTTCAACATCACCATCAGCCTGTGGTGTACCTGCAGGGGCACTGGCAATCAGGAGCCGGAGTGTGACGCTTTCCACCGGGACTTCACACACAACACCTGCCTCAGTGAGTGTGTGTGACACCTCCCGACCTCTGTTCAACAAAATAAGCCACAAAGTCACGAGGACTAACAGAATCCTTCCAAGCTGGGGCGTTTCAGTGGTTTTTGACAGTAAAATTTGAATTTTTAGTTAATGAATTAATTAATAGTTATGTTCTTCTAAGTTCGTCTACAGATTATTTTCTCAGCAATCCATAAATTATTTGGTATTTTAGACATCAGATACAATTGAAACTTTCTTAAGCACAACATGATGTTGTTGAACTTGTTTGGTCGGACCAAGCAAATTTTGTTATTCTGATAACTGAAGCCCACTTCAGTATAGGAACATATTCACATTAAAGATATTTACATTAAAGTTTTGGCTTCTTTTTTTCTGAAACATGACACCCAATTGTTCCCTACAGTAAATAGTGCTGGGATAAGTTAAAGACCGCCTCCCATTAAAATTACATTTTTAAACCATGTCCATGATAGTTTTTTTTTTTATTTTTAATTTTTTCTATTTTACTACAACACACAACAGGACTGAAATAAATGGTCAACACCATGGCCGAGGATTTCACCCTTCGTTCTGTGATCAATTAATGGCAGTCTACAAACAAACAAATTCTCAGACTAGTTTAAAAGTCTAAAGATGACAGTAGCACATTCATAGATCCCCACAACCTATATGAGGCGAAGGTGTATTTGTTCTAGAAAAAAAAAAAAAAAAAAAAATCAAAATATGCAATTTTACAAAGCAGAAATTAGTTTTCAGGGGTTTAATCAATGGCTGGAGTAGGACTTTAAATGGAGTGTTGAAAAAATAAAATTGTGAGTGAAATATAAGTTGCTAGTCTAGTATAAGCCTTTGCTGATGAATGAACATCTTAAGCAATAGTAAAAAATATTTAAAAACCTCACGTTAGAGAGATGGTGTTCAGAAGTTTAGTTTAATCAGTATCAAAGAGGTAACGCTGAACCGTATGGTGGGCTGACTCGGTACTGTAGTGCATAACAATGTATTTTTTACTTGAGTGTAGTATTACCCCTTAAAAAAGTTTGAATATCTTTTAACTCAAAAAGCAAAACACAAGTAAATCACAACTTGATGGTTTTGTATGATTTGAGCGATAACATCTGAGTAGCAGAGACGTTTACAGGATGTTATATAGAGAGCTGGGAAGAAAAAGGTTTTGTAGTTCAGCTGCTACAATAACCTTCAGCCAGTCGTGCAGCCGTTCTTGTTGAGTGGCTTGAATCAGAGGTCCCAGTTCATTCATCAACCACCCACCAAGCGCAAAGCACTAACAGACCAAAGATAAGCAATGATAATGATTTTTTAAAAACGTTTTTGTAAATAGCTTTGTTGCACAGTTCAAACCAACTTTATACCTTGAGTTATTCATTGCATAACCTCATTTTTTTTATTTTTCAAAGAAAGCACCTGTTGAGCTGAAATGGTGATTGTGATTTTTCTTAATTAGCATTGTCATTTTTTTTTTAAATCCGACATTTCAGACCAACTTTACCTTCGCCTCTGCCTATTACATACACAGCTTCCATTCCTGACGTATGTGTACTGTTCAAAACCACTTATGCAACATTTTCTTTCCTCTGTTCCACCTACATTCTTTTTTGCAGGTACATGGTTAAAACCATTCAATCTTGTGTATTTAATGAACAGCTCAGCTTAAATTGGAGTAGAAAATACGGAATAATGAGGGAGAAAATGAGACAACTTCCTGAGGAGATTTTGACTTTGAATATTTATATAGGTGTTTATTGAGCAATAAACAGGAAGGAAAACAAACTGTTTTGTTCCTGTGTAATTTTACAGATAAAGATAAAAAAGAAAATACAGAGAACCATTCCTCCTTTGTTACTTCAATTCTCTTTGCGTTTTTTTCTTATGTTTACTCTAAAATCTGCTTTTATAAAAAATATCTTATATCACAGAAAATGCCATCCAGTCATTTGGCTACGGCTCAGAAGGAGGGCCTCTTCTCGCAACCGAGCCGTCATCCACCGTCCTGCCACCGGCCCAGCCGCCAATCATCTCCAAACCCGCTCCCTCTCTTCATGGCAATGCAATCAAACCCATGGACAGCGCTTGTATGTTTTCCACATGTGCTAACCTGCAGGTGGGTTCTCTTATATTGTCAGGGGATGTCTGTCAGGTTCAAAAGTATATAGATTTACTCTCAAAATAGCATTTTTTTTTTTTTTTGCAAACAATGGATCCATTATTGTAGGTGACAAAGTAGCTTCTCATTTCAAGGCGACCATCGATTTTCGCTGAAGTAACATCTACCCATAGTAGAAAAAAAATAAGCCCATGAGTTGACAGTTGATAAGATTTTTTAAAGGTAAATTCAGTACATGCTAGCAAACAAAGGCATAAAATAGAAATGTCTCTGAACTAATACCGGATACAAATGTAGACTACACGCAACTGCAAGGGTAGATTCCAAAAAATCCCTGATGTGCACACTTCAAAACATTTTTGTGCTATCGTACTGACATGAAAGTCTTCTAACTTGGCTCAAAACATGCATGTTTGACAAAAACGGCTGCAACGGTAAAGATGGCAGCAGAGTAAAAGGCACAACAGGGTTTCACCATGAAAGTATATGATCTGATCAGTTTGCGTTTCAGTTGGTGTCGATTGGACTATAAACGTACTTCGGGACTAGTCTTGGACTGGTCTTAAATTGTCAATTGCCTGTTACATAATAGGCTGAATTAGGTTGAGAGAGAAAAATAAGACACCTCTCTCTGGCTAAGCCCGAGATGAGCTTTGTTGTCACCTTTTCTGTCTTTTTTTTTTTTTTTTCCCCATACTTGATGATTTTCATGAAGGCGAAATTACAATATGTGGTACAATGTGATGACCTTTCGCTGCCACTGAGCATCTCATCTGTAATGTTTTATATTTACCCATGGTATATGGCGCGACACGCTATCTATGTCCGTCTTAAATTAGTCACTCACAGACAGGCTTTGTCCAACAAGGTTTGCTTATGTGTCTACATTAAGTCTGGCTTATGTCCACCTGATGTTGGAAAGTATCTAACTGTTGTATTTCCTACTGAAAGAACCAATGATAGAAGACACAACATAATGTTGGTATGAATCTGGATATGTGTTAACTACAACAACGGTTGTATCTCCACTCAGCTCTGTTGAACTCCATTAAACCTTGAAGATTGATTAACAGCTGGATGCCATGACGCTATTGGTTGAAGTTAGCTCGTACTTGGTGATGTAATTTCAGGTGACATGTGGTTTGACCAGAAGGAAACAATGTCAGATTTCAATATAAAAATTCACAGGGATTTTTTATTTTTTATTTAGCTAGATTTGGTTCAGAAGACGACATTATAATCAAGCAACTGATCTAATTGAATTGAAATTGCAATTTTTCATTTAAGGTGGAATTAAAAAGTAAGTTTAGGGGGTAACAGGTCTAATTTAATGCAACTGAATCACAAATTCAATCCATTTGCTCGCCTGTTTTGCTCTAACCTCAAATACATTTTTATTGCCAGTTAGTTCTTGTACAGTTTGTGGGTTAAACTACTGTTAACTCACACGTTGATGGTTGACATGCTAAGTCTTCCTTTTTGCGTCTGGGGACAACACACAAAGGCTTGTGACCCCACGCATCCCTTCCTGACGAACAAAGTCTATGTCACTGTTTATTTATCTATAAATATTAATTGTGGATTCAGACATATAGCGATAAATCACACTTAAAAATGTTTCAGCGGACTGTTAATGCACAGTGCTTTGGATTTGATCGACCATCTCTTCGGGTAAAATAATAAAAACCAAATCAAAACTCTCCTGTTACACAGAAACCTGAAACTTCATACACTCCTTCCTCTGCTACCTCTGTCGTTACTTTTCTGCTTCTCTTGGGGAGAACATTGATACGCGTTCAGTTTTGTCTTGCTTATTGGAAACCGAAGGCGGGCCCAGCTGACCGGAGAGAGGGAAACACGGACATGTCCGGACGTGACCGAGGAGGTCTGAGCAGAGCAGATTTACATGGTGTGCTCCCCTTCACCTTCACACCCATTAGCGTCCAGCCTGCATGCCGTTAAAGTGCAAGTCCATCCATTATGCACAGGGGAGAGTTGCAAGGCTGGAGGTGAAAGGGCACTTTAAATTGCTATCCATTATGTAGGACATTTAAATTACCTGGACATGTGTGACTGATTATTGAGGAATTTCACTGAAAATCATTTCTACATTTATACCTTAGGTTGCTTGCTCGCCTCTTCCTTTGGCTCTCCAAAAGACACATATAGCAGTTGCTATATCTGACTTTGTTGTATTAGGATTTGTTAGGAGTATTAGGAGGACACTGTGCAGCCTGTTCATCACATAGAGACCAACACCAAAGCCTGTGCTCACCAGCTGTATCTGGCAACATCAGGAGGTATTGCCCCTGGTTCTGGAAGAAGGAGTATTATAGCAAACTGCGTCCTCCATTTGTCATTTAGTGAAAAGAAAAAAAAAATTAAATGTGCTATTTTTGACTGGTGCACAAAAAAGCCCCGCTGCTTTATTACCCATAGACAGTGTTACATGAGTCACAGCGGAAGCATTTCTCCGCTCAGCAGCTTTGATCTGATTCAATCACTGGTACAAAAGATTAAAAAGTGTCTCGTTCTGTGATTAAAAAATAAAAATAAGTTTGAGTACATAAAGTGAATTAAAGTTGACTCCGACTCCTGAGGTGCATTCACAGCCAGTGTTTAGAACACTGAAAATTCATCTTAGATGAATTCACTTTTAAATTCTGGTTCCATTTGCAATGAATATAATGACGAGGGTGGCAGATCAGAAACACCAATACGTGTCAACCAAGAGGGAAATGAAAAAGAAGACGGGGGGTTGACACATTGTGTGTTTTTCTGCCATTAATATTAATTTATGGCAACGTCTGCTTTGACTGATTTGCTGCGGTGTCCCCTCCCCCCTCTCACAGCTCATACCACACAGAGGCTCATTGTGACGCTTCCTTGAACTCAGACAGGTTGACGGTGGTCCACTTTTGAGCCGAGCATGCAGACGTCCTTGTAGCGTGAGCTCACTAAACACACAGCAGCATTTGTGGGTTGATTCTGGTGTCTTTCATGCAGATGACATGAGAAATGACTACACGAATGCAGATTAGTGGATTCTGATGCAGTGCACTTATTATGAGGGTCTGCATGAGTGCGGAGAAAGAGGCAACGTAACGTGTTGAAACCTCACCCACACTTTAACATAGCGTTTAGGTTCTATTTTTCATTTTTCTCTTGTTACTATTTCTTGTTTTGCTTTTATTTAGAGGGCGATCATTTTCTTAGACTTTTAGAAGTACAGTTCCCATTACTCAGGGCCTGTAGACTGCAACTCAAGGCTGTGCTTTTATCCAGTAGATTAGACTGTGACATCTGGGCACGTTATGTAAAAGCAGCACAAAACAAGATGAATAGAGAAATAAATATATGTCCACTCAAGACACACAAAAAACATCAACTTCATCCATTCACAGTGTACCCACTCAAATAGGTGACTGACAAAACTCAGAATGATAAAAAACTACCTGCAACAACTTAATTCCGATCGGTAACTGTCAAACACGCCGATGCCCAGACGCTCCCCTGGCCCAGAGTCGGCTGGAAAGCCACCCCTCACTCGCACGGCGCTCCGTTGGTTGCCTGTCTTTCACCGTTTAAAACTGGCTCATCGTGCTGAACGGCACCTCAGGTTGTCCCCAAAAGTTCAGTCATGTTTACTGATGCTGCTCTACTATATAACACACTCTGCCTCAAGCTCAAGCTAAGTATTGCTACTACATACAGTAGAGTCAGTATGCATCATGTAAATACCACACTGAAAGGTAAATATTGATCACTTTTCTGTCCCTTCGTCCTCAACATGAGAGATTTGGTAATATGGTTGATTCTGGTCTCATTCAGCATTAAGTTTTAATGCAATCTGCTCCATAACATTTACAAAATCTGCCATCCTATTCATTATGGTTTTTTTCAGAATTCACACAAAACTAGTTAAATGGAAACATTTAAAATAGATATGATCGTTTTCCTTCGCACCTCATCTTCACACTTATACAAATAAAAGACTCCTCTCAAAGTAATTTCTGTTTTTTAAACTTCATGCTTTCATTTGCATTTATACAAATAGTCTCCATCCAAAGTGCAAATTTGCTATTAGCAGAGCCTGTTTGTAAAGTACCCCTGGATGTACAAACAATCACAACTATGGAGCATCTTTTTAAAACAAGATTTTTGGACATCTGCATCTTTGATAATCTCCAAAATATATCGTCAGGAAGTGCAGTATGTGTCATGTGTTCATGCGTGTGGTATAACTCAGTGACATAGCACAATGTTTGACTTTATTTGTTTTTCCCTTGGTATTTAAAAGAGCAAAATAACTTTGCAAATGTTTTGTAAAGAGTAAGGAAAAACATTCAGTTGGTTTATTGGAACTCACAGATGCAGTCACCTGTTGGTCCAAGTACTTAACACAAAGATAACTGTTTGTATATAACAACTCCTCGGGGGCACATTAAGTGCAAGCTGCTGTATAGGAGTAACAAGCTTAGGCGCTAAACATCCATATTAATAGAACTTTGGTGTAGGATTTTTTAGTAATACAAACAAGCTCTGGTGTATGTAGCGTACCACTACTCTGACAAAGAGGCTTGTCAACTCTACAAAGCTCAGTTGGGGCAGAATCTGCACCTCAGCAGTAAAATATGTCAAACAAACAGAACTCGGGGAGGTAACATGAACTGATGAATGTTTAATAAACTACCTCAGAATGGAGCCAAGCCTGTCACACAATGGGGGCTGCATATTTTTTTTCAGGCACGTCCCATGGATGCTCAATCAGATTTAAATCTGGGAAATTTTGGGGCCACATGGATACTTGGAGCTCTTTGTCTCCTTCCTTTATCAGTTTTTGTGGCGTCGCAGCATGCTTCTCCCTGTTTGGGGACACACATTTATCAGGGCGTGCAGGTGCAATGGGGGGTGTGCTTGGTCTTCAAGGGTGTTTAGGGCAGCTGGATTGGATCAGGTGACAGAGCTTTGCTCCGTAACGACGTGCCCCTTTGACAACCAAACTTGTACCCCAAATACTTGACCCCCCGAAAGATACTTTGCATTACAGCACACAGCTTTTACAAACACTGATGTAGTTTAAGATTGTTTTTTGACATGTATATGCACAAACACTGATTTACAGCACCTGTTTCGTTGTAAAATAAATAAAAGAAAACCAAAACAAAATCAAGATCTACAGAAGAGTTTGGTGTCAGAAGAGGTTTCTGAAGAATAATCATTAAGATATTGATTCACCAATGTGGTTTAATGATCAACTGTTACAACCTGCCGCATGTGCGCACAGATGCGTATCTCTGGCGACGCAAAGAAAATGATAATGATTCCATGTGTGGTGCTTCCTGGCTTTTCTTCCCTGAAAAGAGTTTTCTCTCTCCTGGGCCAGCGATAAGATCTGATTGGCTGTCCAACTCATGGACCAGGAAGAGATATGCTGATGAAGTGCTGAGAGAGAGACTGATGGAAATAACCGATATGTGTGTGAGTGTGTGTATACAGCATGCATGAGTGTGTGCCTGTCTGTCTGCCTCTCTGTCTGCTTGTCACTCTTTAAGACAATCACAAGAAACCAAATGCTTCTTCTGTATTTAAACTGCTGGTCTAAAGGTTCTGACTGTCAGCTTGCTGTAATTATCTGCCTAATGTGTCTCTTAATGTCACGATGCAGGACTCTCGGATAATGTAACCACCACATAAGCTCATGTTATGAGACTGAGAGATCGTCAGTTAGATCGGCAGATAGATCTGAATTCTACAATATCCATGATCCTCTGTTGTCTATAATCTTGAAAACATTGACATAAAAAAGATGATTTGTTGCCGTTTCATCCCATTGTACAAAAACAAGGCCAAAATATCTGTTATGCATGCGCTCTACACAGACGTTCATACCTCAGCTGTCAACCATGACTGAGGATGCAGCGATAAGAAAATTGTGATTGACACCCATAAATTATACCGAAATTGCTATTATGGTCAATGGCCAATATTTAGCAGTGTCAATATGATTAAATGAAGGGTTAAAAACATCCAGGCAGGGCACATTTGCTGCTGGAAATGTAAACTCTGCTTGGCACATCCCTGCACTTCTGTTTTATTTGGTGATCAGCAAACAGCTTTTTGGTGAATTGCTGCATCTTCTAAAAACACAGTTCACCACATACACGCGCAATGACAGCCACACTGAAATAATCAGTCATCATTCACATCGGACCAATTTTGATCGTTGGATCGATGCAGATATTTAATAAACTGACTAATATTGGCCAATATCAATATGACTGCTGATATATAGCACATCCCCAAACATGACTCATCATCAAATAGATAGATGATCAGTGCGATGCGAACTACTTAAAATGATAGACAGCATCTTGTTGAAAGAAGTATTTGAGGTGCACTTTAAATTTATGTTTTGACCCAAGTTCAGCCTGATATAATGGACGAGGAGGGGTTTATGACTCTACTGTCGTCCATGTTTATATAAAGTCACCGCTTGATACTGCTAACAGCTGGGAGTCCTACTGTGATGAATCTGTATTATTCATTACTTGGTTTTCATTCACAAACATCAACACAATATTTTTTTAATGATTTACTTTTGGAGAAGTGTTTGTCAACGTGAAGCAATTCAAACGTAGATAACCTTTGAAATTGTTTTAATAAAGATCCAGTTAAAAAGCATGCTGGGTGAAATGGGTGGAGATGGAACAACTGGTGTCATTTGGAGCATTCTTTTCTAACTTTGGACTAAGACCAGCAGCTTGGTCGATGATGTCTGACATGAAACGATGGTCACTTTGCTGCTGAAAGGAGAAAAAGTTCAACATCCTGCAATTAAAACATAAGTGTGTCAAAAATTCCCTTTTTAATGGGTTATTTGTCCTGACCAAAAGTGGGCGGATGATGAGTAGTAGTGCTCGTGTGTTTCTGATACTAATGAGTTCTTGTGTTTCAGGATGGAGGCCAGAAGTGCGTCCCCTCTGATGAGTTTGAGTGCGAGGAGGTGAGCAGCTAACGACTTACACACACCTCTGTGTGCTCTGACACTATTTATGGAAGTAGCAGCTTTTCTTGTTTTTGAAAAATTCTTTGTGTTTACAACCTCCACTGGCTGTCTCCATCACAAACGCACACACACACGCACACTCATGCACACAATGATCTGAGTCTGATTTTTAGTATTTTTGTTTTCCAATTAACCATTTGAGGTGACAAACCAATCTGACAATAACTTGTTTTGGCCACTTGTATTTCCGATCTCATTCTTTCGGTCACTTCCCAGAGCTCATGACCATGGGTGAGAGTTGGAACATAGATTGACCAGTAAATTGGGAGCTTCCCTGCCTGGCTCAGCTCTCTCTTTCCCACAACGGACCGCTTTAGTGTCCACATCACTGTGGATGGCGCACCAATTCATCCCTCAATCTCCCGTTCCATTGTCCCTGCACTCGTGAACAAGACCAAAACATACTTGAACTCCTTCACTTGGGTCAGTAACTCTTCCCCGACCCGGAGTGGGCAATCCGACGTCTTCCAGCTGTGAACCATGGCCTCAGATTTAGAGCCGCTGATCCTCATCCCCACACTTCACACTCAGCTGCAAACCATTCCAGCGCGAGCTGGAGGTCACTGTTCGATGAGGCCAACAGGCCAACTTGACTCAATCCGCCACTTTGCTGCACCTAGAAATTCGTGAAAGTTAGTATATTATTTTATTACTAACATACTGTTGAATGTTATTACAGCTTATCCTAAAATACTGTTTCAAATATCAACTTCACAGCAACTCTAAGTACAAATATATAAGATTATTGAAATCAGCAGGATTCATCATTTGGGGACAATGAATGCCACCCATAGAGCCACTAACATGGATAAAACCGCCCCACCATATAAACCACAATAGGTTACAGTCTCTTGACTTTCTGTTTGATTTGTTTTGTTGTATGAATATTTGCAGTTTTGTTTATACATTTATACTCACCATAGTCTTCAATTTTACAGATAAAGGCTGGTATAGCAGCCGTGGGTCACCTTGGTGAGAACTTCAGACTAGATTTGACAAAATCAGAGAGACTGGGCTGCAGCTGTTGGCTTAACTTGAGCTGGAACCTGTCCTCACACCTGAGACAGCAGTGTCAGGTCTCATTTGGTGCTATTTTTATCTGGAATAAAATTAAATCAGTCCAATGTTAGCCAGCATACAACTACATGAAAAAAAAAATCCTTTTTTTTTCTACCACTAATGCTCTTACCTTTTTATCATCCTTTCCTTCCATCTTTATATGCCTCATTCCCTGCCTTTTGGTTTTAACTTCCTCCCCCACCCTCCCTCCTGTCCCTCTCTTCAGGCTCTTTTGGCCCAGGGGTCAATAGACTCTCAGGAGTCGGCAGGGCCCAAGAGCAGCAGCCAGCAATCAGCTCCACTCCTCTACTACGTCTCTGCGAGTGTGTGTGTGTCCATCCTACCAACACTTCTGCTTTTGGTCGCATAAACATGAACTTACACATCCATACTGTACAAACACACGCACACGCATATCCACAAATGCTCGCAAACGTTCATAAATGTCAAGACCCCAAAAAAGTCCCACGACTCTGCGCCATCCACTACAGGAAAATGTCAACCAACACACATTCGAACATATATAATGGCCAGTCGAGGAGGGAAAGTGATGTGGTGGAAAGTTAAGGTTACCCATCTCTCTCCACCAAACCGGTACACACACACACACACACACACACACACACACACACACACACACACACACACACAGAGATGATGAGGGAATAGAAGAAGAAGAAACTGGAGGACTGTGCACTTTGTAAGAGAGAGGCTGAAGAGCAACAAAATCAAAGACAGAGACATCCTTTTTGTGGTTTTGGACTAAAGTGACTTCATTTCCAATGCTTCGCATGTGGAGAGTTTGTGTTGCTTCTTGTGCAGCCTTGACTTGCTCCCTACTGCGTTTCTCAATCCCCGCCCAAGAAATAAAGAAAAGCATACACTCGGACAGCACCTCTTAAAATCATCAATGTGTCGTAGTCTGCAAAAAATTGTCAGTTATCACTCCCCTGGAGTTCTGTAGTTGCAAGAACTGTAAACTACATACATGCACTCACAATCTCTCTCCCGTCACACCTCGTCAGCGGGTAAACAGGGTTCCCCCATGGACACAAACACTTATGCTCTACGACAGTATGCTTTTTTGCAGGTCTTTATCTTTGTTTGGTTGTTGGCATTCTGTACACACTTCATTTAATGTGGAAAATGAAAGTTGAAAAGTTCCTCAAAAGGAATCTCAATGGAGAGTGTATATTTCACCTACTGTAACTGTATAGTTTTGTGTGTGTGTCTTTCTTTACGTGTGTGTTGGGGAGTCTGTGAGTGTGCTTCTGCCTGGATGCTGAGTGGCAGCAAAGAATGACTGTCAGGGTCCAAATCTTATAAGCAACTGAATATCACTGTGTAAATTAAAATCACCACTGAATATATAATGAATGATAGTTAGATATCACTAAACCGACGGAATATGTGCTGTGGATAACAATACATTAAAAACATGAAATTCATTCATGAAAATTCCAGAATATCATATTTTCAAGTGGCAAACATTCAAAAAGTGGATATTAAAGAGCTATTTAGAAATTACATTTTTTACAGTTTATACTTAAAAATAATCTGCTATGATTTATGATTTTTTTCAACACATTTTTTTCTCACATAAAAAGTTCAAAAACACTCTGAAAAGGAACAGGATCTATCCTAAATCGTGGATCTGAATCATTGACCTAAGCAGCCAAGTTACCCTGGGAATGGGCTCATTGATAGCATTTGCAAATTGCAAACCCCTTGAATTTAATATTTGTGACAGACTTGCTTGGATTTAGATGTGAATATCTGACTTTTTCCCTGGAGAAATGTGAAAACACTTCTGAAATAACATAACATATATAGAATTTCAGAGAACATTTGAGCAGTGGCCGAAAAAGGTGATTAAATAAAAGTCAACATCAGTTTTGTCAAAGAAATAGTATGTGTTGGTTGTGTTATCATTGGCAATTACAAACACAATGCCAGATATCTTAATATCTCTAATATCTCTTAAATAATTTCATATTTATTACAATGTATAGTATGCATCCTAATGATTATCCATTTCATTTTTCAATTTATTTTATTTTTAAATTTAGTAATTTATTCATATAATTTTCTCTACTATTTTTCCTTTACATTTTTCTCCCAGTTTATATCCCCACATTTGTTTATTTCTGTTTTTCTCCTGAGATTCCTTGATGCATTTATTCATTCTCTAAATGAGGGGGCTGTCATTCACTATTTGTCACAGGGTCATCTTTTCTTTATTGGTTGATGGATGTCATAGTGCATGCATCAACTATACACACTTTGTTGATTTGGCACGTCACCCCAGCATGGAGGGGATTTGCATTTCCATGACAGGGCTGCCCAGTTGAGATGTGTCTTTCAGCGACAATGTGCTGGTGTTCCTTATCTAAAAACTGGTGAACTGGTAATGGAATCACATATCAGCACCACTCCTCCTATGGTCATCAGTGCTGGACAGGGTCCTGCATGGGTCAAGTTTTAATGACCATTACCCACCCGGATCAGTAAAGTTTGGCACCAGAATTGACGCGTTACCTGTACTTATCTAATAATCATAAGTCTGTGCCTGCCCAGACCTATTAATTTATGTCCCATGACCTATGGACTGGATGAAAAACACACAGGCTTTGAGAGTTGTGTTCTTGAAAAGTGTCTTTCTGTTGCTACAGCAACTGCTGTGCTTCTGTAGCTTCTGTGACATGTCTATCTGGTGGCTATGAAATGGTAACGCTTTAAGGCACTGTTAACACCCAGAAACACCACTGACAATGTTATTTTCACAGTCTTTTACCTTACAAATCTTCTCCTAAATGTCCCTTGATCCCCCCCAAATTCACTTTATTTGGGCTCCTGCCTGTACCAGTTTTTACCCATTACTAAGTGTTCTTGCAGGTTACCCATCGGGTACCCAACCCATTGCAGGACTCAAGTGTTGGGAGCAACTGATCTATGCACTGTGATATTGATCAACCAATGTGCAAAATGTTTACCCCATGTCACATGCTGAAAAAGTATTGAAATGTAAAAAAAAATGAAATAAATAGATAAATAACTAATATACAAAAAGTACAAATTAATTAATACAATTGAAAATAAATATATAACAGAATGGAAACATATAACATACAAAGGAAAATTAAAACAGAAACATTAGTTTATGTCACATTTAATTATCATTAATATTAAGGCTCCGGGATCAATATTTACTACTGATGTAATTTGGTGGCTCTCCTTATAAGACATCACTTCATATTCATAACGGATAATCATGAAAACTGCTCCATCAAATGTATGTAGTTGTAATATCAACATTATTTAACCACGCATTAATTACTTCAGGATTTTAATCCTCAATCAGTTGACAGTCAGGTGGTTAAGTTCAAATACAAAATCAATCAATAAGACCTCTGTTCAATCCAAATTCATATCTGTCAGTTACCTGATACAAGAAAAAAACAAATGACCACATGCTGTAAATTGCAGGTTAATAAATATACATTAGGCATTGAGTAGTGGTTAAACTTCATAAGTAGGTATTCAGTTTCTTATAATATTTAAAATTATTGCTTCCTTTTTTTTGCTTCCATTAATGTGTTTCACCTGTGTTTCAGTCTGTTCTTCACCTCTGGCCAATCTGTGGAATATTTTTTTATGTTTCATAGAAGCTACAATGATGTAAAACATGAACAAAGGCATGTTGGTCAGTGTCTTGAGTAGGTGTCACCTCCTACCAATCCTCCATCAGATGGAAAAAAAAAAAAAAAGAAAGATCAGTGTTTGTGACTATGGTGTGGCCTTATTTTACTGTTCTTTCTTACATACTTGAAAGAGAGAGAACAATTATTATTGTCCTGCCAGTGCTCTGAAAGAGGAATAACAATGTCTATCACTTGGTCCACAGCAAGACTGTCCAAGGTAAACAACCTGCCAATAAATTAGCATCCACCAGAGGATAATTTATACTGACGTAGCAATATAATCACGGAATCAGTTTGCTTTTGATAAAGAGTTGTTAAGTAATAATAAACTGATTTAATTATTCATATAAATGATCCCTAAATAAATCCTAATGTTTATATTGGCCTTATTATTACACCTAGTGCTGGTGTAAAGCTGAAATTTCAAATTCTCTTTCAGGATAAAACTAAAACTGATTAGCAGTGTGCAGGATTTTTGGTTTGTTCACATGGTAGAAATAGCCTATTCAAGGTAGAGTGCTGTAAAGCACTCCATTACCTCATGTTTTATACCACCTATAGACTAAAATCTTAAGTCTATATAAATGCCACCTGGAAAATATATGTTAATGTGAAAGAAACAAGCAAGTATCATCAGCATAAGGATTCAGAAATTATTAAAAATAAGAAAATTAAAAAGAATAGACAAAAAAAAAAAAAAAAATCATGAAGAATGTAATGAGGAATTAAATGGATCCAAATGTCTATGATACATCTAAAATTATTCCAATCTAATATTAACTCAATCTATTTGGGTTTTTGAGGATTTTTAAAATTTTTTTTTTGATATGCATAGGTCCATTGAAGTTATATGATGCTGTTATGGTTGGTGTTAAACATTTACTGTACACCAATTTATCAACATAATCATCTGGCCAAATATTTTATTTTGTTGTTAATACTGAGGATTACAGCATCTTGGGGCCTCTGGCAGGGCTTCACAGTCTATGATAATGCAGAGGGAATGAGGAATGAGTAGATAAGTGGAGGAAAAGGGTGAAAGGGAGGTTGTAAATTGAGTAAATTTGTCATTTTTAACAGAGCTACAGCAGTGTGAAATATGTGTCTGGAGTTCTAAATAAAAGTATCATCTGTAACAACAGCTATGTCCTTTGTGTGTGTGCATGTGCTTTCCTTTTGCTTGTGCCATACGAGTACTAACAACCCTAAGCAACAAATATGCTATCTCCAAAAATTTCGCTGTTGCACAAAGAAGTGAGAACAGAAGAGTGCTACTGGAGCATGATGGAGTACACTAAATATACCATGTCTTCCATCAAGCACATGATAGTGCAAATGGATGAATAAGAAACTCTGCAAGATCATGACATATGGGCAAATAATCATTAATATATGCATATCAATATCAATCTAAAACAAGGTTGTCACTGATGAAGCTCGCCAACTACTCTTATGTTTCTCGGATAAGTTTTTTCTAATTTCAACATTCTTATTAAGGTATTTATTAGAATCAAATGCAACAAGATGAAGGAGATGAAATTCACGTGTGTGACCCTCCACACGACCCAGATTTCCTCCGCACCTCTCAGTGTTTTTGTATTTTACATTTATGTCTCGCAGCATCAAAAAGTTGCCTTTACATCACTTCTGTTAAATCCTAATCCTGGCACCTCTAGAAATAACATCACAGGAGTAACTACGGTCATACAGGAGTAAGAACAGGCTGATTATTAAGATATTGACAGAAGTTACATTTCCATTGAGTAACCTGCATACAGTATGCAAGTTATTCTTCTACCACCTGATGTACAATCCAGAATTGAGCATATTAAAGGCTTTCTCACATCACCGTTTTATCATTATATATCCATCGCATGTATTCAACAAATTGACTGAGATGAAAATAAGTTAAACAGCTTCGACAAAATTAGTAGAGGCTTTTGGCAAATGATCAAATGGTGCAGAGAGGGACTAATGGAGGTTAGGCTGGTTTTATGAACCACGTGATTAAAAAAAAAAAATGAATGCGTAAACATGAACGACTCATGTTTCCAAACTTCTAAATTTTGCATGCATTTCATGTTTAGTTGTTTGTTTTCTTCTGCCACTGAGCAGTAAGTGATGATGTTCAGATAAACTTTCACTTCTAAAGATGTCAGCATCGATAAAAGAAGTACTCAAACAATATAGACAGAATATGAAGGCATGTCCAAATATAATAGGTTACCACAGTAACTACTAACTGCTGCCAGTATACTGAAGCTCTGTTACACTGCTGTAAGTCGTCTTGGGCTGTCTAACATCGATCGTAGCTGTAAGTGGATGTTGGTTTGGTGACAGGGAATGCGACAGTGATGATTTACTGCAGTTCCGATGTAGTAAGAGTATTTCCTTTCCAGACATTTTGTTCTTTTTTTTCATAGGCTATTAGATTCAATGCCAAGAAACTGCTGAAAAATCAATGCTTAGAGATTTCTCACAGCTGAAACTATCGGGGGCCTATCAGACTATCACCTCTCAAAGTATAAAGGGGTATTATGAGATAGGCGGGGCCAGTTGGTTATCGCGCTATCCTCAGATCTTGGGTTTTATGTTAAAGCCAATTGACACAAACCATTTGGCTCAAACACCACTGACGACCAAGCATTCCCCTCTTGGCACGTCCATGGAGGCCCCGCCTTGTAAACAAGAGTACTGAAAAGACCTGGCACCAACACTCGAGCGCTAGACACCACAGGACCACAGCTACTCACCCCAGAGGTCATGCGACTGTATCTTGACAGGGGAAAGCCAAGTCTATCACAAAACTGGACCTCTGTGGGTTATAATTTTTCAGGCACAATCCATGGATGCGCAATCAGATTTTGGATCTTGGGAATTTTGAGGCCATGTCATCACTTTAAGCTCTTTCTCACATTCCTTTGGCTGTTCTTTTGTAATTTTTGTGGTATCCCAGCATGCGTTGTACATTTAGGGGACCTGCTGTCATGCTGTGGGATGTGCAGGTGCCATCGGTAGTATACTTGTCTTCAAGAATGTTTGGGGAAATTGGTATGTGTCAAGTGGCTTCTACATGAATGTCAGGAACAAGGGTTTCTCAGCAGAATTGTCAGTGGTGTTAATGTTATGGCTGATCTGATCTTCAAATAGAAAACATTGACATTAAAATGTACTCGAAATGCACAAGCAGGCGTACTCGTGCAGAATGGTCCATTGCAAAATTATGAACATCATTGGATTGTAAGTTTAAAGATGCAGACTTTAGTCCACTTTTGGGCCACAAGCTCTATTGTTAACTGCGTTAACAGCCACGTCCAGTGGTAATTACACAGCCCAGGTTAATTTACAGCAGACCCTAATAGTGAGAGCCACATACTGGGTAAGAGGCTTTTAAAGTCAGTTATAACCTTAGATTCATTTTTTATTCCATCTGTTTTGGGTTTTTTTTGTGCATTACTGAGATCACAGAAAAAGTTATTGATTACGCATTGTTGCGTAACTTTTCAGAACACACAGTATCATACAGACTTCTCAGGAGAATATGTTGACCCTACAGACCACCAGCAACACATATTTCCAACCAACATGCTATCAGTTTCAGTACTAGAGGTCCCAAACCGTCAGGTCTCTGGGATCCACAAATTCTTTTAAAAGGAGGTTTAAGTGGACCTCCCACGTAGACTTTGTCCAGAATAAGGCCCAGTATAGGTTATACTTCCTACAACAGCCTCAGGAGCTGCTGATCACCTTCTACACCACCATCAACCAGTCTGTCCTCCGCATTTCCATCACTGTCTGGTTTGGATCGGCCACCAAACGGCCGACAATCAGGTCTGCAGACAGGATCATCGGGGCTGACCTGCCCTCCATCCAGGATCTGTACCGGTCCATGGTCAGGAAACGGGCAGGCAACATCTCTGCGGACCACCTCACACCCCGCACACAAACTGTTTAAACTCCTCCCCTCTGGTAGGCGTTACAGAGCGCTGTACGCCAGGACCACTCGACACAGAGACAGTTTCTTCCCCCAGACTGTCGCTCTGATGAACTCCTACCAGTCACAGAGCTTCAGGAAAACTTAAGAATAACTCTCTACCTCAAATGTATACTTGCACATTTCTTCATTGTATCTACTGTTTGAAATACATACTCCTTATAATTGCACTAATCTTCTCCTACATTGCACTGGACACAGACTTCTATCTTTAGTCTATTTATTTATTTATTTATTTTTTACTTTATTCTATTTTGTGTATTTTGTACATTGAAAGCAACATTGAACCGGGGTCAAATTCCTTGTTTGTATGCACTAACTTGGCCAATAAATCTGATTTTGATTCTGATTCTTACTTCTACAGCAGCAAGGAGATTTACGACTGATACTGACAATGACACCACTGCTGATTACACTCACACACTGACTCACATTCAAACAGATTAGTCAAAACACATAAATACGGGCAGACTGTGATCACTGACAGGCAGGGCTGTTCTCGACAGTCGGCCATAAAGAATATGAAAATCTCCTGACCGTAATGTGTGTGGGTGTGGGCGTGTGCCTGCATTTCACAGTTCTTATCTCTTCATTTCACAGCTTTGTCACTCAGTCATTTCTTCACATCTCCTCCTCAGCATCACTCTGCCATATCGAAGCTCTTATTCTCTCAGTTTGATTCAAACGACACTGATAGCAGCTTCTGGGGAATCATACTCTATTCATCCATCTCCATTTCCTCTGATTCCACACTGAATCGCTCTGTCAAATCTGTTTCATCCTCCAGTACATCTCCTTTTGTAGGATCCATCTTTGTTCCTCTTTGTTTATCATGTGTACCCTGCTGATAATTCACTTTGACAGGGTGAAATTAAAATATCTGAACAAGTGCTGTGGCCTCTGAGCAGGTTGCAACGACCAAGAACCTCACCCTAACCTAACCTTAACCCTACGTAGCTGGATAGGGTAGGCTATTAA
>KV751320.1:11543999-11567860 GCA_001698575.1 Mola mola | reverse complement strand
TACATTCATTAATAAAATGATACATTCATTTATTTCTTTTTTCTGAGATGGTCATGATGCAAGGCTGACATATTATTATACATGGTAATAGGTGTGAGAAAGCTTTCACATGCTGGGCCATTTGTGCAGGCACCTTGGCTGGGGCATCATTGTAATCACTCAAGATAAGTCAAGAAAACACATAAAGCATTTTTGTGTAACTTTCAGATCACACAGAATCATGCAGACTGTTCAGGAGAGTGTATATGTTTTTTAAATTTATTATTGTTGCAATTATTTCCTTTTTTTTTTTTTTTTTATTACTTAATTGCAGCCATGATATGTAACTGCACATATTCAGTCTCATCCACAAAGCTTGTTCTGCATTGACTGACAGCGTGGGACAAGTGTCACTTTAGTCTACCTTGCAGCCATGTGAATGGTGTCAATGGGGAGCTGTCTAGGAAGGGATCTGAGGCCAAGAGCACGTCCACATTAAGCTGATTAAAACCATAAACATGTCTTTTTTTTCTCTCAACCTCATCCTAAACTAAAACTGTATTTTAAGAGCTTTTTCTAAATGGTCAGAGTGGATTGATCAATGGTGTTTTCTGGTTTAATCGAGTTTTCTCCGGAAATACTGTATCCCAGCGCGCCCTTAAAATAAACTAGCTTCATGTACGAAACACATGTAATGTTTATGGAAACAGACACGATAAGGAGTCACAGACTGCATGTGCAGCAGAGTAACAGGTGGCGGACACCTGCAATTTTTTATCATTCATTTTAAACATTATGACGGCGGATTACCAGCACAGCTGTTGTCATTTAGCTGTGTTGATGCCCCAGCCAGAAAATAATAAATTAACCCAGCGGCTGCCTGTTCCCTCACCTGTTTTGTTGTTTTCCAGCAGACAGATGAAACAGAAGAACGGATTCAATTGTTTTCAAGTTATTCATGTGTTTTCCTGTGAGTTAAGGTTCCTACCAAAACCACCTAAAGGCTTAAAGACAGCCCTTGTCTCTTAGTAATGTATGTTAAGCAAATCTGTTTGATTTCTGTTAACGTAATGAGTATAGGTAATGTTGTTAACAGACATAGCAGGAAAAATGGAAATGCATTTATTTGTTTTCAGAAACACTTTACGGTATGACTAAAACTATTGAATAAGTCCCTGCTGACAGAGTTTGTATGTACCGTCCACCCCGTTTACCTCCCTGTGACTCCTGCACAGTGTGTAAATGTAGTTCTTCATTAACTGGCGCAGCGTAGTTTGGACTAAGCAGATACGATGCAGACAGAAAGCCTGGATTAACAGCTGAGAATTTGTTCTTTCTTCGGAACAAGACACCCACTGATAATGTGACGAGGATTACTGAGCCAACTTTTGGCACAATTTTTCTTGAGTGTCTCATGGTACATCAAAAGTTAGCAGGTATGTCAAATAAATTGGTCGAGTGTATGTGCCTCTCTTAATTTTTTCAATTCGCCCCAAATATTTTATTCACGTCCCCTCTGGGGCTCTGTGTAAGACCCAAAGGATTTCTTTTCACTTTTCCTTTCCTTTTCTTTCCTTCCCCTTCTCTTCTCTTCCTGAGCAACAGCACAGAATTGGTGCAGGTTGGCGGTACGGTAGGTAAGAGTCTAACCACGCCGGACATTCACTGTAATGATTAATGTCAGCTGGGCTTGCAGCGACAGTGTTGCTGCTCCACCTCGTTTCCCTCAGGACAGAGTGGCCACAGCGCGACTGGAGAAGAAGCCATAATATAGTCACCAGTTGAGATTAGGTGAGTGCGGGTGAGGCCGCAGGGGGGAAGTCTGGGCCCTGGCTAATGAGAGCTGACACACCCGGCAAACGGCCCACCTCCAAACAGAATAATGAAGTGTAAATTTGTGTTAAAATAGAGCCAGCGTTAGTAGAGACTTCATCATGGACTCATGTTGGGACTATCTGAGCCCTGCAGCTCAGCGGATAGCCTTTAGCATTTGCACATTCAAGCATGTTGAGTGTGTGTGTGAGTGTGTGCATGTGTGAGAGAGGGATTATGTGACTGTGGTAGCTAAACTGAACAGTTTAAACAGTCTGTAATATAAAAATTTAACACAGCCTTCACTTACTATGATTTAATAGATGAATTAATGACTAAAAGCCTTAACATAGCAGAAAATGGAAAAGCCAAATCCATCAAGACAATCCTTCACAACATCCTGTTCTGTCCCTGAAGCTTGAAAAGATGCTATCAAGCAAGTTAACTGCTAATATTCGTGTTACTACTAATCAGTCACGAGAGATGAACTTTGTATTTTCTGCCCTGGAGCTACAGTTTGTTCTCAGGATTCATCATATTCTTTAATAAATACACTTAGCATGCTTGGCATATATAAACACGGGCAAAAATGTATTCTTGGCAGAGGTAAAATGACAAACCATGCATGGTATATACTGTATATATACTGTATATATAAATGCATCTCACCATTTTAATATCATCCTATTTTATATCTGACATCCTGTGATACTGTATGTAAGAAATCGCAACTGAAAACATAAACACCATTTCTCTTTTCCATTTTCTCTCTTCAGTAAAAGAGTGAACGTTTAAAATAATTTAGGGGGGCAAAATTGAGAGGCTCTTGTTTTGGCCAGTGTTAGCTGCACTGTGGTCTCTGACATTAGTTATTTGAGAAAAAACTTTTTCCACCTCTCATAAAAAACATTAACTCTCTAAACCACAAAGAAATTCTCTAAATTTGGTCACTTCCATTAAAGTTTTTAAATGCGTCGCTACAAACATAGCTAATTAACCGTCTGGCTCCCTTAATCACACATTGTCAGAACACGTTTAGTTAATGTAGTCCAAAGCTCACAATAACTGAAAAAAAGAAAAAAGAAAAAAAAAGTTTGTCAATGCCTTTTAAAAGGGCCCTTAGACTCACCATTAGGCATCGAATCTAAAAATTAAAATTATAGGGTGGCGAAGTATTGTACATTCTAGCGTATAAAGTATTTCCAGCGTTTGTTCAAATTACACTTTCTACAGCATGTACATATGTAATTGAACCTTTCTAACCGGAGGTATGTAATGTCTGTGACTAAAAGGACACTGCGTCTTTCCCCGTCACTATAGCAACAAGTGCGGTGTTATAATTATGAAAAAACAAAAGAGAGAGCGAGGGCAGAGGTGCTCGGAGATACTGTTGGGATTAAAAAGGAGGAAAGTGCCATGGCAGCAAAGGAAAGAGAATATTTAAACAGACCTTTTGCCTGCTTCTGCCTCATTAATTCTCAGTTTGGTAGTTCAGTCTGTCCATCTGTTTGCAGCGTCCTCTGTGTTGTGCCAATCACAGAGGCAATCAAAGAATGCAATGCAAATTGTGAGGTAAAAATGTCAAAATCCTCCTGTAAGGCTTCACATATGTATGTGGATAAATTGCATGAAGGGATCTCGAATACATAATTTTGAGAATGCTGAAGTAAAGATTTTTGTCTTGCTGGAGGTGGGCCAATCATTTGATCCGTCTTTCTGCCACAGAATATCTCCACATTTTACGCTGAGGGGCTGTAACAATAAACATTCTGAGGTTACTTTCAGAAAGCTGCTAAATCCGCCTAAAGGCAGCACAGCTGAGCGGTGATTCAGGAAGCTTCTCCCGGCCACTCTCAGCAAGGAAAGGACAGAATTTTTTTTTTTATCTAGGAGGTGCGGTTGACCCAGTTAAATATGACACATTCAAGATAGAGAGGTGAGAACGCTGATGTTGATCATAAAAAGGGGGCATTAATAATTCAAATCACAAATTTCACTCTCTGATTATTAATACTTTATTTGTGTTATGAAAAGTTCTGTTGAATCAGTTGTAAGCCAAAACTTAAAAGAAGCCAAACTTTTTTGGAAGGGTGACTCACACAGTTTTCCAGTTCAATGAGAGTTATTATATTTGCTTGAATTTTATTTACCATGCTGGTAATTTTAGTACTTATTCTAAAGAGTGTGAATCCATTTAAAAGGGAAATTCAGTCCCTGTGTGCCTCCCTCTTGGCAGGTGTGAGAATATGCAGCATCAGATAAGCCTCATTCGCTTTGGGGAAGGGGTGTGCAGGTGAGGTGAACGTGGATCTGCGCTGCAGTAGAAAGAAGTGAGAACTTTTTTCAATTGTTTATTAGATCACCGCTGATGAAAGATTGTGACAGATGCAGAGTCTTCCTGCATTGTTGCTTTTTTTGTTGCAGTTGCTTAATATCTTTTAGTATTGTGATCACGTCATTTCTGGCTTTGTGGGTCATAGTGAGCAAATTTCAAACCACAAATATTATCCCTGCATGATCGAATGTGTAGTATTTCATTAGCACACACCTGTTTGAAGAATATTTCTCCTACCTCCTTGTCTTTCTGCCATTTTCTTCTCCGCTTAAGAAACCTTTACACCTCTTTGAAGTCCTCTTCGCTATGCCAAACAGTTTGTCACCTCAGCTGCTCCCTGTAGCACTACAATGCTGCGTGAATAACTTTAATCGGGATACAGTGTTAACTCTAAAGTTAACACTTTAGAAATACAGGCCTGGATTCTTTTGAAGTGATATTGCATTTGAACATTTATGTTACCCTGTAAGTGAAAATAAAACTGGAAATCTTTAAAACTGTAGGGAATGTTGTTAAGTCTACTACAGACTGACTTTGAACCTTGGATTGAAATATTGAAATTCAGGGCATAGTCATTAGGTTTCATATTAATTTTATTGCCTAAAAAATGTTGAGTATTCAGTTTTCTTTGTGACCAAAGATTGTAATGTGCTGTTTTGCATTAAACAATTGATATTCAACCCATATACTTGTAAAAGTTTTGTAGAGTGTGCTACCATATATATTTTTTGAATTTATGATTTTTTTTTTCCTATTCTTTTTTTCTCTGCTTTTCTATTCTTTTTTCCTGAAACAACTATAGGAATAAATATTCCATTTTATAGAGAGTATTTGTAAAAAATGATGGTAATGTCATAGGTGGTATTCAACATGATTCTACAACACATAGAAATGTACAATATTTTAGCAACAAAGTTGCAACGTGAGCATGTTCGACTGTCACAATGCAGAACATGCAAAGTCAAGTAGTGTCTACACAAGCGCATAAAATATCTCAAAGGCCTATAAAAAAAACAAGGACAAAAAGAGGACATTTAGATTGGGATCCATTTTGTAAATTCTCCAAAAAGACAAGGTTGGATTACAGAAAATGAACTAATGCATTCATTAAAAACAAAATTGGTATTGTATGATTACTAATCACAACTTCCGAATTCAGTTTTACTGACTTTGTTGGCAATATGAGCTCTGATATTTAATATGTAACACAGTCAAGTGTTGAGTCTCATTACCACATCATCAAATGCTGTTATCAAACTATGTAAAAAAATCCACTCAAACAGGCCACAAGTGTGTCAAGCTGCTGTTAACACTGTAAAGCATTGTGAAATTTGAGGGGAGGAAGTGAGAGGTGGCACAAGGGATTAAAAGGTTGGAAATAGCAAAAGGCAGAAGACAGAAAGGTACATAAACTTATGAGAGAGCAGGCAGACAGTACATGCCACAGATCAGATGTGAGAAATACAGTTTGCTTATTGATGCAGCAATATGCAGCACAGATACACCGAGGAAGTGACATGGCCATGAATGTCATCAGTAACCAACTCAGCCACAATGATACATTCACAAACATGCACGCATTCTCACATGCAAGGAAAAGCAGTCAGTCATTCCATCGATTCAGCTGACAAACCACTCTTCGCAGGGCAGGCGAAAACGTGGCTGGAAGAGAGGCGTCATTTGTATGTTCAAAAAGCTCCAGCGGAGATGTGTGTACTGTATGAGAGTGACACGGAGCACTCTGGTGTGGGAGCAACATGTAAAAATAATGAGAGTAAAGGAAAGTGTTGAAATATAAAATATGATCCGAATCAGGATTAGACTCAGATTTATTGGCCAAGTTAGTGCATACAAACAAGGAATTTGACTCCGGTTCAACTTCGCTTTCAACGTACAAAATACACAAAATAGAATAAAGTGTAAAATAAATAGACTAAAGATAGAAGTCTGTGTCCAGTGCAATGTAGGAGATGATTAGTGCAATTATAAGGAGTATGTATTTCAAACAGTACATACAATGAAGAGATGTGCAAGTACACATTTCAGGTAGAGAGTTATTGCAATAAGTTTTCCTGAAGCTCTGTGACTGGTAGAAATTCATCAGAGCAACAGCCTAAGGGAAGAAACTGTGTCTGTGTCGAGAGGTCTTGGTGTACAGCACTCTGTACCGCCTACCAGAGGGGAGGAGTTTAAACAGTTTGTGTGCAGGTTGTGAGGGGTCCAAAGAGATTTTACCTGCCCATCTCTTGACCATGGACACGTACAGGTCCTGGATGGAGGGCAGGTCAGCCCTGATGATCCTCTCTGCAGACCTGATTGTCCGTTGCAGTCTGTTCCTGTCCTGATTGGTGGTCGATCCAAACCAGACAGTAATGGAAGTGCAGAGGTCAGACTGGATGATGGTGGTGTAGAAGGGGATCAGCAGCTCCTGAGGCAGGTTAAAGAGCTGTAGTAGCAAGCATAACCTCTGCTGGGCCTTCTTCCTAACAAAGTCTATGTGGGAGGTCCACATCAGGTCCTGAGAAATTGTGGACCCCAGAAACCTGAAGATGTCCACAGTAGACACTGTTTTGTTGAAGATGTTGAGTGGGGGGGGTGTTGGGGGTCTTCTCATGAAGTCCACTATCATCTCCACAGTTATGAGCAGGTTCAGCTCCAGGTGGTTCTGACTACACCAGTGGGCTGTTCTACTTCCCGTCTGTATGCTGACTCGTCACTGTCCTGGATCAGACCGATGAGTGTGGTGTTGTCTGCTTACATACATAGCTTTACTGAGGGGTCCCCTGAGGTGCAGTCATGGTGTAGAGGGAGAAGAACAGTGGGCAGAGGACACAACCCTGGGGGGCACCACTGCTGATGGTCCGGGTGCTGGATGTGAAGCTCCCAAGCCTCCCCTGTTGCCTCCTGTCAGTCAGGAAGATGGTGGATTCAGGCACTGTGAGCTGGGTGAGCTCCCTGGGGAGTCAAGGTGATGCAGGATGAAGTGCTGTCCGGCGTTGACTGCATCATCCACCAACTTGTTGCCCAAAATATGTTTTTAAAGGTTTAGTCTATGGCTGGAGGAAGACATTTAAAGTCACATCCAATTCTGCTCCTATCTGGCGCCTACTATTCTTTTCACAGGAAGGTAAACTGTACTCAACGTCATGACGGAAAGCAAGACGAGTGAAGCAGAGCCTCTGGCGACTGTTCCCAGTCGGAACGTGTTCCCAGTTCAACGCTGAAATGTCGCTGAGATATTGTGAGCCAATGTGTTCCGATATGGAAACAACATTTAAACAACACAGATATAAAAGGTTAATAAAATTCCCAGAAATCATCATGTAATGTCCTCAGATTTTTTTTTCATCAGCTTCTAATCTTATTTTGCTAATAAAACCACTTCAAAAATAAAATGTATTTGTTTAGTAAGACGTTGATAACAGTGTTCCAATATCAATGTTGATTCTCTTTTAAAAATCAAGACCAAATTCAACGGTGAATCTACCTTCATTATTGATGATTTACCCATGAATAAACTTTGAAATGCCAGCTGCGTTGACTTCGGGCGCTGGCTGAACTGGCTGCAAACAGACACGCACCCACACGCACACACACACACACACACACACAACCTTGCCGGCTATAGTTCATTGACTTGTGGCTAATGTATAGCAAATTATTCTGTTTTTTTTAGAAGCATTACTCATGTTACTCTCAGATAAAGCAAAGATTTGGTCAAATGTCAGTGGCAACACTGAGTGGCGTACATCTGCGGCTCAAGTGTAGCTGACCTGACACTGATGTGTGTGCAGGGATGAGCAGAAAAAATTCTGTTGCAGTGTTGAACCTGCTGATGCTACATTTTGTTCAGACTTGACATAAAGAGAGCGCTTTCAACACTTTTTAATCTAAGAGACATTTATCTAAGCATGACCTCTCAGCATTAAACTACTGAATGAATTTGTTAGAATGCTAATGTTTGCTAAAAAGCAGCAACCAGAGCGTACAACTGAGGCCTTGTCTTATAAACCAAAGCATCAAATGTTGACCTGAAATATCTCTTTACATATTCTAAATCCTGACATGTGTTTGATCTTGCTGGTGTGATGTGCCAATGTTTTAATTCCCCGTTTATATGTTTTCCAGGATAAATCCAGTAATACCTCCAGCAGCATTTTTAATCCATTCACTTTATTTTGTTAGAAGCTGCACGCTTTGCTTTACAATAAATGTGTGGTTCATGTGCTTGTTTGCCAGTCTATTTATCTGTTTTGTTTTCTTGTCTGCCTCAGTTGTGTTCAGCTGCTCCTGTAATGTATTTCCTCCTTCAGATGGTCATTGATCAGACCACTGTGCTCATGCACTTTACTAAATCCAATGCTTCCTTCTCCATGTCGATCCAGACAAACTTGATCATTATTCAGGGAAACCAGAAAATGTGTCGTTTGTGGGGGCTGAGTCTGCACTTGCTACCACTAACTGAAGCAAAACTGTTTTACTCTCCTTTGTTCTTTTTCTTCTACCAGTCTACTTCCTCTTTTTCCTTTCTTCTCCTCCTTCTTTGAACATCAAGGACAGCTTTACACTGTACACTGCCTTTGCTTGAGGACAGGCTGCCTAAACACGGTAGCATTTCCCCCATCACTTAAAGTGACACTCTTTTTTGTTTTGTTTCAGTGGTTCTAATCTCTCTGTACATTCAAAGCGCAGCTTGTTCTACTTTGACTGGTGTTATTGGTTGATAAGTGGCATGTTTAAAGGTATTGGTATCAGTTAAATCTCTAGTGTTGAGAGAAAGAATAAAAGCATCCGTCACCCCCATGATACACATCTACAGGATACGAGGCAAGGAGGGAAGAAAGTGAGAAATACACAGTGGGAAAACATGTCTGTGTGTGAGACAGCCAGGCAGTATTTCAACCTCACTCCAGTAATCTCACTAAGTGCATACATTTTTCCAAATTAAGGGCTCTTTTTTCGCAAAGCCTACCACCTGTCGTGAATGCTGTCCCTGCCCTCCCTCCCACTCCAGATGTTATTCCACATGTTTGTTTTCTCCTTGGCTTAGTCAAAAACAATCCAGATGTCCTAAATGAGTCTGTTTTCACTCCAGGACCATTTGTCACAGCAGGAACAGCGGGTTTCCCCTTTACTTGTGCTCTAAAGAGAGAAAAACCCTCAGAAATGTTCAAATATGCACAACATGTAACAGGAAATCAGTATTTCTTTCAGACTACAATACATCAATAACTAGACAATTGCATGGAGTGTTTGTTTTTTATTCCAGCTTTTCATCTAGCGCCATCATTAGTTAAAGGTGTGGTTTATGAACAAATACCTGGAAAACTAGTAACTCCATCAGCCTCAGCTGTGCTTACTGAACATGAATTACATATTGTTGTATGACTGAACAATAAACATTATTCCTGATAAATGTTACTATATCAGTATTATAGTAGTATATAGTTGTTAGCAATTAGCACAGCTGAAGTCTGACTCGTTAGTGTTAATTAGCACATCAGGAAGCTGTCACAATAGTAAACGGTCTTACAGTCCTCTACAGCTGACATTTGACACCAGTCAGAGGGGTAGCTACACTAACATTGGCCTAGGAGAGAGTTAACATGCTAGGCTTTGCTACAGGCTTCCAGTCAAGCAGATAATAAAAACATTTATTATGATATTTCTGTACTAGACCCTCATCAGGTAAATGATTCAAGACCATAAGAAGCCATCTTAAATAGGCAGTGTTTGCATGCCCTCAACCTATGACATCCGACAAAAGAAATTAAAATCCTAAAAACAAATATGAATTTCATTATCATACAGAAAACATCTAGAAAAGAAGATAAATACCGATAAGATCATCTTACAGGACCCACAAGGTACCGATTCAATTTTTTAGATGGAGCAAAAGAAGACTATCTGCATGCCCACCATATTAAATGATGTTAACTTCCAATAGTCAGTCTTCTCTCTCGTGTCACTCATATCGCCTCTGCTTTGGTTGGGCTGTCACTTCATGATCAACTGATCTCCTCTATCCAATAGACGAGTGCCACTCTTGCATCGCTATCGTGTCGTTGCGGTCCTTTTAAATATGTCTCTGTTCCCTTCTTAGTCCCTTCACGCTGCTGCTGCTGTGCGCGCCACTCCACCTCCCCATCTCCACCCAATCCTGGAATTTCTACCAGCTCCATCATTTCCAGTCTCAGCAGAGTCATCAGTCGCCACCACCACCACTAATTTCTCTCGATGTTTCGAAAGCATTATTAATTCCCGTACGACTGTTAAACACAATCCTTTCATTTTCTAAAAATTGGCCTCACCAAGGCTTGGCTCATCATGGTTTTTATAAATATCACAGATACCTTGATTGTCCCATTCATTTCATTACATTTTGAATGTACAGCAGCCTCTTCCCATAATTTGTCAGCCAGCTGGCATGTATGGAGGTCCAGAGGTAAGGGAAAACAAAAGTCATTAAATTTGATCATACTCATATTTTTTTCCTTACCTCCCCCAAATGGGTAATATATTCAGCTGTGTGTTAGTTGATAGGTTTTTCTGAATTTTGGCAGGTTTATGCAAAAAATTTTGGATTGATCTCAGCTAAACTTGGCAGGAGCATGGGGAATGGGCCAAGGAAGAGCCCATTAAATTTTGGTGTAGATTTGGATAAAGGGGCCGATTCATGAATTTTAATTTAAGCAGACTGCTAGGCCTGGGTGGCGGCTCTGCTAAGGGCCATTATACATGATAGAGGAGTTTGATTTAAAAAAAAAAGAAACATGTTCCCTCATATCCTGTTTTTTTACCTTTTTAATAATGTTTGAATGTTTTGTACTTGGAGAGAAGATGACGGGCGGATGTGAGTGGCAGAAAGAGAGGTGTCAGATTCTCCAAATCCAATTTCATCTCTTTGAAATAGCTGGACACAGTTAGTCAACAAAAACCGTGGGGTTTTTTTGGTTGTTTTTTATTAGAAATTATATAACCTATTATACAAGTACAGCTTAAGTATATATTAAAGTATATTGATAATCTTTAAGTTTATTTTCCATATAAGAATATTTCATGGTTCCAGCTTCATAAATGTGATTGAACAACTTACATATACTTTGAATGATTTTACTAATTTTAATGTGACATTTCTAACAGCGGAGACACAGGCTTTTAGGCCCAAATCAATCACACAGAGTGGGACCAAATGTGATGTTTATGAGCAAAAGGCAAAACTCATAAGTTGTTTGGCAGGGGTCGGTCAAAACAAGGACATCAGTCTGAGAGACTAAATGAATCCAAAGTGGGGCAAGGGAGGGAATCCAAAATCCAATCCAATAGCAGTCAGTTTATTTATTTATTTATGGTTTATTTGATCGGGATAAAGAATATGATATATGTGATATGACATGTATAAAAAATATGTATCAGTATCACACTGTATGCAAGTATCACAGTGTTAAAGCAGATGCTAATTGCAACATTTGTCCCTAGAAGGGCTTTTGGGAAGAAAATACAACAAACAACATATTAAAAAAAGACATTAAATATGAAATCCAGCATAATACAATAAAGTGCCGATTTAAACTATTACTGTTAGGAATTAAACATGGGTCCAAGATTGTTGCTCTTTTAACCAATATTCGGTTGCCCTTTTAAAGGTTGTAAATTGTGAGTTCAAGAGCTTTGCTTTTAGAGCAAAGGATGTTTTACAGAATAGAACTTTACAGTTCCCATGTGGAGCTGCTCTGGTGGATCTACTGCAGCTCTGCTGCAATGGTCCAAGAAGTGGAGCTACAGCAACAGCAGCTTACAAAAAGGCTGCAGAGAGGTGGAGACAAGCTGCACCTCTCTACCGCTCTGGTCAGAAGGTTTGGCTCTCAACCAGGGATTTAGCCTTACAAACCGAAATCACGTAAATTAACCCCGAGATATATTGGTCCTTTTCCTGTTTCAAAAGTTATTAACCCATCTGTTGTGAGGCTCAAACTACCTTGGTCCTCTCGAGTCCACCCCTCATTCCACATGAGCGAGGAGAAGCCAGTTAAAGAGAGCACCCTCGTTCCACCTTCTAGGCCACCTCCTCCTCCCCGCATCATCGATGGTGATCCAGTTTACACTGTCCGAAGTTTCTTGGCTGTCAGGCGTCGGGGACGAGACCTGAGTACTTGGTGTACTGGGAGGGTTATAGTCCTGAAGAGCGTTCCTGGGTTTCTTCAAAGGACATCATGGACCCTCAAGTAATAAGACTTTTGAAAGACTCATCCTTCCCTACGACCCATCCCCTACTGCCACTGTCAGGGTCCGATAGTTTTATGTGTCTGTTTGTTAGTTATCTGTGTTTCCTGTTTTATTTTGAAATTCTGTTGTGTCTTATTCCCCATGTCCTGTCAAGTTTTCTTCCCTCCTGTGTTATTGCTTCCTCTTCCCTAATGTGTTTTACCTGTGTTTAGCTGTCTACCCCCTCCTTGTGTATTTAAGGTGTGTGTTCCTTTGTGACAGATTGTATTTTCTGTTTCCTGAGAGCGGTCCAGCGTTGTATCTTTGTAATCTATCTCTGCTCCTCTAAATGTTTATATCCCAACTAAAGATTATACTAACTTTACTTCTTCTCCGAAGCCTTTTTGTTTATCCTGTTTGCTTTTCTGCTGTGGTCCGGCCTGACAACTACTGACCACATTAGGACAGGAGATCTTGTGACTTGGATCGTAGGCTGGATTGCCCAGCACAAATCTGGATTTCTGGACCATTAGACTATACCTGCGTCTGGATCACTAGACTCTGAATCTAGATTCTGGATTTATATATTCCACATACTCTTGGACTCATGGTTTTCAGAAGCAACACTCAACTCTGGATAGATAGACCACTAGGACTCCTAAACCAACGGTCTGCACCTGTTTCTTGATCAATAGATTTCTAATACATCTGCATTTAGACATCTCAGTGACATCTATTACACGTCTCTCCATCCAAGGAGGAGGGATGCCTCCTCTGTGCTTCTTCCTGAGGTTTCTTATTTTACCCTGTTACGGGTTTTAGGGTCTAAGTTTTTCCTCACCCAGTGCAAAGGTCTAAGTACAGTTTGTAAATGCCCAGTGAGACAATTTGTAATTTGCGATTTTGGGCTTCACAAATAAATTTGATTTTGATTTGAAAAAATGTTACATAATATTTCCCCTTTAATCTTCCTGTATAGCAGCAACAGGTGGAAAACTATGTCTTGTTTCAACCAGTCAAATACCTTACCATATTTGTTGTGTATTTCCTGATGAACTTTTTTTGCAATACAGAGGGAAATAGCTCAAATAGCTGGTCCGCTAGTTTTGGGATTTCTGCAATGATTCTGGTTATATTCAATATTTTTCCTTCTTGTTAACAAACCCTAATGGAAGCCAAATCAAAAACAAATATATTTACCAACAAATATCCTTTGGCTGTGACATAATTTATTTTCATAGAAAAGAGTTGTGCCTCAGCAAATGATGTATAATAAAATTACACCACAAGAGCTCTTGAAAGTGTACATTTACAGATGTTGTGTCTACTCTCCCGGCCATCAAACAGCTGGAGCTGGCTACCAACCCAAAACATCGGTTTTTCTACAACTCAGGAATCCCAGAATGTTGTTATTTAATGACCTGGGAATCAGATTGTGTAACATACAGTATAAGTGAGATAATAAACTAGCAGTACAATACAGTAAAAGGACTAAGACTAAGAGAGTTTTACACTAATGATACAAAGCTGATGTCAAATTTTTGCCTTTAAGTTAAATACAGGAAAAAATCTGTTGTGAGCACAATACGAACCAGTAATGTATATTACATTTAGAATGTAAACCCTAATTCATTAATTCAAAGGGATACTCTGCCATTCACTCTCACAAATATATACTTTGTTTTTCACTGACTGTACAAATGAATGAATACAAGTGGCAAGAACAATCCTACTAGAAAGACTTTGTTGTCATATCGACGACTTGTGATGGTGTCCCCTGAGCTTAAGCAGTTGAAGATGGAGGAAAATCTCAACGTGAGCATCCCTTATGACCGCTGAAGATTATAAATCCCCATCTTCCGTTCTCGCAGCGTTCTTAAAATGTCACAGAGATACTTCATCTGGCTCAGGGAGAGCTATCATCTGAGGACAAGGAGCAGTGCGGAGAATAAGCCCAGCCCTGTGCCAACACCTGTAACAGATCGAGGGTCTGTGTGCATCAGGAAAGGAACATGTACTGTATGTATGAGGGCATCACTAAAAATTATAAAGACTTGTATAACATGTATAACAGAGGTCAGGGTGTATGGATTGGTCAACAAAGGGGATTACCAAAAGTCAAAGATTAAATTGAGTCTAAGAAAAACAATTTTTTTTGCATACTCTACTAATATATTCTATTGTCATAATATAATTTATAGGCATAAAATCTCAATTTATAAAAAGATAATTGTTTATTGTTTGTTTGTTTATTTGAGTCAGAGTGTATAATATTCATGATTTACACCACCTTGGTTAAGTGGCACCTTTCGCTGAGGCTGATGTGATTGTTGTAAGTTTATTTGGTCATAGACCAAGGTATCGGAGGTTAAAACCAGAGGTTTTTCTATAGTCTCTGAGGATCTGGGGTCCAGGGGGTTCCTATTCAACAAAACAAGCTCCATTTACTTGCTGCACTCTAGCACTGTCTTACTCATTTTGAAAATATATATAACTTAACATCAGTTCATTGGAATATTAGCAGAAAATTAATTTGTTCTATATGTGTATATACGTACGGTGTACGGAAACCTCTGCTTTCTTTATATTTATCAACTTTGTAGAACAGAGTTCATGTCCTGTGCTGCATGCATACTGTTCCCCTTCATCTGCTGCTGCTTCATCTGCTGTTAATGTTTCAAAATAAATGTTATTAAGAACAGTACAATGAACAAAGCACAGTACTGTCACTCATAACAACCACAATGCATGCCTATGGAAGAGGATATCGGTGTGAGAAATAATTATGAATGGACCAAGATTTTTTTTATTATGCACTTCGAGGAAAAAAATTGAAATGTTGAGAAAAGAGTCGCAATGTCAAGAAGAAAAAAAAAAATCAAGAATAATGTTGAAATACAATTTCAAGAATAAAGTCTCAGATGCGTTGCCCGTTCGAGCTCCACACCTTCATGATCCAGCAGCTTGATGAAATGTCTTACTGTTTCTTGTGATACTACATATTTCCTCTGAACTGCTTGCAGGTGTAACCATCGATAGCCTTGGCATTTGTCAATTGCCGGCTGTTTCAGCTTGCACAAATGCACAAATCTTCCAAGCCTGTGTTAATCCTTCTGCTCAGACACTGTTTTCAGCACAATCTCTTCAAAGTCCTAATACGGATAACTACACTGTGCTTATGTGCTAAAAGAGAAAGGACATCTGAAGTACAGTTTCACCAGTTCATCTATATGAGGCATTTTGTAAATGCACTGGTTAAAGTCTTACAAGGTTAACTTTAGAGCTGCCATATACAAGGTTTTCAACCTTAATATAGCACCAAACAACTATTTGCTATATAAAGATGCAAAGGAGTAATGGTGTCCTGTCTCTTTGACCGAAGAAAATACATTCTTTGGCCAGAAAGGCCTCAAAGAGAGGCAGAAGTCCAGAGTCGATATTGGTTTAGTGTTTCCAGGATGGAGGACCCTACCAGATGCTAAAGGAATCCAGTCTAACTCAGACTCAGAGCTGGCTCCTCTTCTACTCCATGTAAGTAACATGCCTGTTGTCAGTGGTGACCGGTGTAACACCGAAATATGCCCAACTGCCGAGAATTGCGTCCCTCCCCAGGAGTTAGGTTATTTCAGCGTGAGGAGCGATGCCCCGAACTGTGTTTATTTAGCAACTCAAAGCTAATATTCCCCGATGGGAGGCCTTGATGACTGAACTCAAATCCACAAGCTCTCAGTATTCTATAGCAGGGAATGGTTGTAATAGGAATATGTTCTATTTGTGAAGAAAATATTGGCCATCCTTAAAACGCAGTAAAATCTGTCCCTTTTCAATAGTTCCAAAACCTTTTTATTCAGCTATGTAAGGGACCCTTCAGCCTCAACACCATTAAAAATGACTCGTTTCTGATTTAGGCCTCCTGGATGCCAATAAGGAGGGCCAAGTGCCTGATGACCACCAGAGATGAAGAAGAGAAACAACTCAAAAGAAGTTTTGGTATGTAATATTATGTTTAACATGTTGTGTAAATTTTGTTTGTTTGTTTTTTTCTTTCTGAAGATGCAAGTCCAATGAAGGACTGATGGACACCTGATGTAGAAGCCCTTGACCTCCTTCCTCATGTCCAGCATCACCCTGGACACAGTCTCCTTGATCCGTTCCCTTCTGGACAAAGCAGGGCAGTGAGTGCAATCCCCTGACTCACCCACTCCTGCACAAATTCATCCATTCTACAATATGTGACTACAGCTTTGTTTTAGCAAGCTGAAACTTTCATTTACACAGATCTAGGTCATTTGGCAGAGTAATGAAAAACATTATTCCAACTAACAAAGTCATAGCTAAGATGTACATCCTTCTTGCATGCTTAATGTACTTACGTCGTCACGTGACTTCCACCACTGTGAAAGGGAGCTAAATGGTGGTACACCTGCTCACACACAGGGGCTGGGGCATGGCGAGTGGAGAGGTGTGGCCTAAACTTGATCAAAACACCTGTTTGTTTTGCTCTGACTCGCTGAAGCTCTAGTGAGACATCTAGTGCATACTCCCGCAAAGTAACTTAAAATTTTTCAACATTTCGGCTTTATTTTTGAAATTGTTTTTGACGATTATTCTTGACATTTTGTGAGGGTTTTTTTTGTTGTTGTTTTTTTGCTTGGAGTTTTTGACGATTATTCTTGACATTTTGTGAGGGTTTTTTTTTTGTTGTTTTTTTTTGCTTGGGGCACATAATAAAAACATGATGTGCAAGGTACAAGTGCTTCAGTTTGCTGCTGATAAATGTATATAGTATGTGCCGAATTTTGAAAGAATAAAAAACATTTATGAAGTGCATCAGCTAGCTGTTTAGTTAAGAAACATCAACATTAATTCATATTAACAATATTTACATAATGCAGTTTTCCCCTGCATTGCCTTTATAAGGAGGTGTCCTGCTTCCTACAAAATACTTTTATTCATATTGTTTAGCTGATACACGTGTGCAGTGCATCTCAGCAAGTCTACTCTTTTCTCTGCTCTGCTTTCTGTGAGGGTGAGTCTATCCCCCTTCACAGTACACACACCGAACAGAGCAAACACCACACCATGCATGTTACACCACTTCATAACAATACGTTACATCGATGTGAGTGTAGCAAAGCCTTCTAGCATGAGCAATTAATATACAACTGAAGATGAATGGAAATTTAGCACCAAATATGCAGATTTTTGATTTTACCATCCACTTAAAGCACTTAATACTACAAGTCAGCCGTCCCATATCACCCGCTCATTGGGTGTGTTACTGTAACCTTTCACACAGCTGGCTTAGTACTGAGAGCACTGTCTTGCTTACGCGCAGACTGTATTTGCAGGCTGATGTTCTGATCATTCAGCTGCCTCAAAATTTAAGCATACATAAAAACCTCAAGGTTCTAAAATCAGCTGTTTTCTACAAGATCAACAGATAACAAAATCTATTTATTAGTGCGACCGTGTGTTTACACTATCTTTATCATACCACTGAGGCCAGAGTGGAATTATACAACCAGGCGCAGCCATGTTGCTACCTCTGTCTTTATAATACCCCTTAGAAAAGCTGGAAAGAGGAAAGTTGACCATTTCCACTTATATAGAAACACACTGAAACACACTATTCCTCTGATAGAAGTGGGTTTCTCTTTTTACAACAAATAGTCTGCTGCCTGGAAATTTTAAATTCTGCTAGCTGGTTCTTAAAGCAAGACAAACAAGCCATTCCTTTACTAAAGACCCAGCTATAACTGTTCTGCTTGTGTTCCATCTCAGTCCACGTATGAGCCTTTTTAGTTCAATAATAAAAACTACCAGTCAGCCAATTAGGTTCTCTCACTTCTTTAGGCAATCTCCCCGGACTTTCTTCATTTCCTCCCTCAGACGGAGAACAGCAGGGAACAGAGCTGTTTTCCTTTATGGCCCACTAGTTTTAGAGCAACTTACATACCCCTGTCAGAGTGTCAGACTGTCTCAGTATGCAAGACACAAGCAATTTATTTTGTGCAGATTAGAGTCTAACTCAGCTCCCTCTTCACCCACTGTCTTTTCTCCTGCTGCTGGTCATTTATTTTCTTCACTTATACAGATTTGTTTAATGCCACTTTTGGTATTATTTTTAGTATTAGGTTAGTTCAAGTAGTTAAGTTCAGACTGGTCATTTATTTTCTTCACTTATACAGATTTGTTTAATGCTACTTTTGGTATTATTTTTAGTATTACAAACTTAGTTCAGTTATAAAATTTATATTTTTTTGCATACATTTAGACTGTTTGTGTTCTTTCCTATACAGCCATATACAAAGGTGCACCTTAGCTGAAAGATAACTGGCAAACGATGCACAAACTTAGCAGAAACTCAAGTTTTTCCTGTTATTTCCCTCTAGTCTCTCTTCCTTTTCTCCTCCTCTCTCTGTGTGCTTATGAAACGGATGATTTATTTCTTGCCAGTTGAAAGGACATGCGCCTCCCTAAAGGAACAACCTCCCTGGGTGAATTTGTTTCCTCCAGCTAAATCTGTACACAGTCCCATCACCTTACTTTGTCTGAAGACACGGTTTTTGGAAATGTGGGTTTAAGTTTCCATTAAACAAGCTGATTATTATGTCTGTAATCTGGATAACACAAGTTTCTCTTCTGTACTCGGCACAGCTACCTCACTTACTCCTGACAGTGGATAATTTCAATTTGCACAGGTTTATTTGAAATTGTGCGCGTGTACGTGTGTGTGGCTTACAATTGCTGAATTGTTTCTGAATATCTGCTTACTCGTTGCGGAGCGTGACGTTTAAAACACAGTTCTGTGATAATCGGTGTGAAATGAAACTCCAAACTGCGTTAAAGACTGTTGACGCGGTGTCTGCACAGAACGGCCCTTTGAGGCGTGCTGGAGAGGAGGGCTGCAGATATCAACATGATCAGAGCTGCACAGTGGTGCTGCGGGGCCAGATTACCAGCATGCTATGCCCGGTGTCCTATTAAATACGCAGTGTGCCTCAAATAAAGCATGTGTCCTATCGAGGGCGGCTGTTGGGAGTGCCGAAACATGATGCTGCTGCTCCTGAAATAGCCCAGAAACAGAACAGTAATGCAGCCTGTTGCCCTGAGGACAGAGACCTCAGAGACAGAGACAGAGACAGAGACAGTGTGGTTAGCGGGAAGGAGAAGGTAGTATTAGGAGCGAAATTTAAAAGCCGAGTTTGGGTTTTGGTGCAGACCCCCCCCACCCACCTTTGCAAATGTTCCAATGTAAGTGATTGTGTTGTGCCTTTGAGGCTACACATCAGTGTTTCTACCGGTAAAAAGCAAACAACAAAGACGTTGAAAAATGTTGTTTGAAAATGTTAGTCTTCTTTTGAGCATAGAAGGTATTGAAGCTAAAGTAACAAAAGCAGATTGAGGCGAGAGACAGTCGCAACTGATGTTCAGTCAGAGCTGGATGGGGAGGGAGGAGGGCAGACAGAAAAAAACGTGCAGAGAAGAACTGATGAATCATGCGTCGTTTGAATCGAAACTGAAAGAGTTGTTGAAACACAAACTATTTAAAAGCAATTTCACGCAGAGACACCACTGAAGTTGGGAATGTAGGAGGTTGTGTGGATGTGTTTTGAATGTCGTGACAATGAAAGCTAAGAATGCAAGCCCTGAGAGTAAGAGGAAGTGAGCAGCTTGGTAGAATTCACTCCTCTCACTGACAACCACCACGCCACTGCACCTCCTCCCTGTAGGGCATGGAGAAGAGCGACATAAGGTGCGGTCGAATAGAGAGAAAATGACAACACATCTGCATTACACTGACTTTTCCTTGACCTCGATGGCAAATGCCACGACGTGGACAAAAGATGTGACAGGGAATTCATAAGGACTGAGATAAAGCCAGCCACAGCACTAAGGAAAGCAATTTGCTAAGCTACATGAGTATTGATGGCAGATGTTATTGACATGGATACACCAGGGAAACTACAACGCGCCAAAGATGGACTACTAAATGCATCCATAGGTCCTTTGCCCCATCTGTTCTTACGGTAGTGGTGGCGGTGCATGCAGGCATTTGGAAATGCCAGTTAAAAATATTACTTTATTAAGGGCCCTGAGGTAGCTGTAGTGTCTCTCAAAATCCTGATAAAAAAGCCATCACATGATATAAAAAAGTGAGGCACAGACTTGCAGTAAAGTTGAAGGGAGACACACGGTAAAAGATTTCCTTTTAACACAACGCTTGGTGTTACAGTATTCTGTGTGGTTTATCTGTGAAGTCTTTACTGCGAGAGCTGTGCTTTATTCCCTCCATGAAACGTCTGTGTCCTCACTGGTCACATGACCTTCAGCCCACATGTTTTTTTTGTGGTTTTTTTCCTGTATTGTTAATGTTGCACTTTGTTCAAAATCATATGTGCTTGTCTGCAAGATTCTGTCATGTCTGTCATAAAAATCTTTATGATCATCCTGATTATGATCTATCTAAACTCACACATACAATATGAGAAAGTGCCACAGAGCTCTGTCAACACTTTGAAATGTTGAGTTGATCGTGGCTTTGAAGTTTCTGTGGATATGTAATGTTATATGTCGATGGTCTTTTTTTTTTATGACCTGTAAATGTTGCTGCTGCTGCTGCTGCTGCTACTGCTGTAAGGAACTGTGGAATATCAATTTGTGTCTAAGGAGATGAGAATAGGAGCATTGTACCACCTTTCCTGGGCATTTACAGAATTCCAGCAGCTTCTGGGAAATTTCACTTAGTCATGAGCATGGGCGGCATCACAAAAGCCTACCATTAGAATCGTTTCAGGAGATGGGTGTGGGACTCATTTATTCAAGTCTGATTTTCTCTCCCACCCTTATTTAAATGGAACAAGAAAAAAAAAAATTAAGATACAAGATGTTTATTTATCATTCTCACAATCAGAGTAGATGAGTGATTGCATTTTTTTACAGCTGCTGATGTATAAAACTAATTACAGATAATAGCAAATGCCAAATGTATCAATATTGCAGCTATAACAGTCCTGAAATAATGCAGCATCACGATTGTGTCCTGTGGCTTTTTGTACACCTGCATCATGAATTCTGTCACATGCACCTATACCAGCTCAATCAACCACCATGCAAGCCATTAATGTTTTCTGATAGATGCTGCTGAATGAACTACGTCATTCAAAACCACCAAAAATGTGAACCTCATAAATGCATTGGATGTAAAATAATAGGTGGAGTTCATCCTGAGAGGAACAGGATTATCTGTGATCACTGATTTGCATTTAAAAGCCATTATCAAAACAGATTTTACCATAAAGGATTAAAATCAAGAGGCCAGAATTGTAATTACTCTTTCGATGTAAAAATTTAAGATGATCACAGTTGATTAATCCCAGTTAAATCATAAATGTCTCTTTAACTGGTTTTGTAACAACTTGATGTTGGCTTCACAACAATCAGAACTGGCAACAACAAAAACAAACAATGCTGTGCTTTAGCTGTTGGATTTCATCTGTCACCTTGTTATAAATTCCCATCCCATCACATCATTCTCAGACCAGCGTGGAAACATACGGTCCAACTCATGTGTCAGAAATGCCTCATGCAAGGTTTCCCATTTATTAATTTTCACAAAAATCAGCAGAGTTCTGACAGTCGAGGTCCAGCATCAGATTATGGTGCTGATCCTGAGCTAATGCAAATGTGAACCTGCAGTCAATTCAGGAATTAAAACACAAACCAATACCATCAATGCCTAGCTGCCCCCTCCCTCGCTAAGCACAGAGGAGAACTAAGGTGGCCGTTTGGGTTCGATCCTCCCTTTAGAGTATTGTAGGTAAACAAACTTGGGACAAAGTTCCAGCAAACTGCTGACTTTTACTCCTTTATCTTTTTCGCCTTTTACTGGGTTGAATCTTTTCATTGGTTGTATTTTAATGCCGCTACTGTATACAAACACAAAGGCTTTTTGACTGTTCTCGGCTACCCTAAGTAACGTGGTGGTGTAAGATGGCGCTCTCCATGAAAAGACCCGTTTCCAGCAGATTACTGTACATGTAGACTGCAGTTTTTAATTTAGGGTGATGACAAATTAATGTTAACACAGTTAGAAAGATTATATTACATGCTTGCAGATGGATAAAGTATACACACTGGTCCCATAATTGCTCTTTTGTTTCAGTATTTTGAATTGACAGTGTGAAACAAATGTTTTTAATGGTCAGCTTGTTTGTAGTATCGATATCACACTCTGGTGATGGTTTTTTTTCTTCCAATTAATCAACATATTGCTGTGTCAAATGTCACCAAGACCAATTCCATCCTGGAGGGGGTGGCTGGAGCCTATCTCAGCATCTTTGGGCGAAGGTGGGGGTCACCCTGAACAAGTCACCAGTTCATCGCAGGGCTGTCATATAGAGACAAACAACCATCCACACTCACATTCACACCTACGGGCAATTTAGAGTGACCAATGAACCTACTAACCCCCAGTTTGCATGTTTTTGGACTGTGGGAGGAAGCCGGAGTACCCGGAGAAAACCCACGCAGGCACAGGGAGAACATGCGAACTCCACACAGAAACTCCCTGACCCGGGAATCGAACCCAGGACCTTCTTGCTGTGAGGCGACAGCGTTAACCACTGCACCACAAAACCAATTCATTCAGTTTAATTAATTAAAACCTCTAAATATTGCATTTGCGTTTATGTAAAAAAAAAAAAAAATCCATTAATAAAACAGCTTGTATTTTCTTTCTTTTTTATTGACTAATGGAATAACAAATTCCAATGGTTTAAGCTCTATAGCTTCTATGACAGTGATGCAGGAGGCTGTGCAGTATTCATCTGCCAAGGGTCAAACAGCATCCCTGCACAGATGTCTTTGTAACCACATGGATGTCAGGCAACATAATTGTGACATCATTTATGTTTAATGGAAGCTGCTGTACAGCCTGTGCTCTCGTCATCAGCAGTCAGGTCAGATTTCACCACAATGTGAGCTGCACCAGCGTTGCTGGATCTTCAGTGAACACAAACATCCTCTGGCAAGGTACCTTAAAGTTTCCTGTGTCACCAGCATGCTAATCTGACATCTGCTTCAACGCAGTTCCTCTGGAGAAGCAAGTTGAAAATATTCGACCTTGTTCATGCTGCAGAAAAATACGGGGAACTGCTGCAAATTTGCCACTTCTGTGTTTACTCCAGCTTTACAGCGACTAATGCTTATTCAAGAGCAACATCGCAACCTGACTCATCGTATGCATCAGTTAAAAGCATAGTGGCCTCTGATTCCTCCAATTTTACACCAACTGCTGATACATCCAGTCTGCCAAGCCTCCACCTGCTGTAACAGGATCTATAAAGATTACCACGGCTGTTGACGCGACCGTTTGCACAGCACAGATCTGCAGCCTTTGCACTGCTCTGTATGTACACATGGGGGGGATTTGATTTCTTTGCCAGCTTGCTGGGTAAGCAGGCAGCAGCTTGGTGCCGCCTGTACAGCCGCATACAACTGTATATACCCCAAAACACAGACAATA
>KV751320.1:11530194-11542877 GCA_001698575.1 Mola mola | reverse complement strand
ATACAAATTTTCACTACACAGGGTCTTAGTACTGACTGACTATGGAGCCTTGCACCACCGCAGGAGGAAAAATCCCCTTTTTCCATGCTAGCAGAACTGATTTGTTCCCCAACAGTGACCTGAGTGTGTATGTGTGTGTACATAGTGTGTAATAATGATGGCAAACAGCTGAGATTACTGAGTAGTTTATGCTGACCATCTGCACAATGGCACCATGGGAAATTAAGCAAGCAAACAGTGTTAATTAGCGGAAGATGTTTATAGATAAATATAATTCACTGGTGTATATTTTTTAAAACGACAAAAGTTCTTGGATCCTTTACTTAAAGACATGCTCCAGCCATTGATTAAACCCTGAAAAGCAAGTTTCTGTTTTAAAAAAAATGCATATTCATATTTGTCTTCCAACTTTTAAATTAGTCTACTGTACACTGCACAGTGGCAAGTTCTGACACTGGGGTAATTCAGATATACATGTTTGAAACAGACATGAGGAGGAGCTACTTGTACAAGGTTGCCTACAAGTTGCTGCATCAGAGTGGTTTTATTTCTACAGTGTGTAGCCCCACCTTGGCAAATCCTTTACTATTAGTTCTTTAGGTTTTATATGTAGAAGTTAGAATTAGTTTTTTGTAAACTGTCTTTGGAAGATTGTGGAACGAAAGCAGACATCCTCAGGTATGATGTTAAATGCTTGTTTACGTTATGATGTGTGCTGTAGTACATAAAAAAAAAAAAAAACACCATAAAGACATGTTAACAAGGTAAAAACTCTGTCTTTAAATGCTTATATGTAAAAATACTATTGTTGGTTTCAAGTTTTTTGCATGATATGATCTGATGAATATTTGAGCACTCGACACTCTTCATATTACATTAATTGAGCGGCCAATTACTGGAATATTGTTTATCTGGCTGAAAAAAACAGCCTAATGTGAATTCAGTGGAGCCAAATTTAAAATATAAATGGTGTTGAACTAAATTAAAAACAAGTTTGGAATGACAGTTAGAATTGAAATTCCTGGATCTGCCACTTAATCCGGATCTGGACAAATACTGAGTGGGTTCCTCCTTGGCTCATTCCCAATCCCCCCACCAAGTTTAGTTGAAATCCATCCAATGATTTTGGCATAATCTTGCTAAAATAACAGATGCCTGTAAAACCATTACTTCCTTGGCAAAAGTAATGGAAAAAATGTTGCTTGACTGCTTGCTACTCTCCTGGCAGATAACATTAACATCCATTCACTGTGACAGCCTGATTCTCCTTTTCCATCCCAAGATATTAGAGTGCGTACAATCACTTTACTTTATGCCAGGATTCCTGTTTATAGTGATGATGTATTTCACTGTTCTGCTACTGTATTTATTAATGACAGGATGAGGTAATAAAGCTGTTTCTTTGTTTTTATTCCATAAATCTGCATCATAAAATTTACAGCTACATACAACTAGCTTTGATTTGCTCGCCAGGCTTGTTCACTGTGGACACAAATCTTTTCAAGTAAAAGTTTGAACGAATGAATAATCAAAAATCAGCATGGGTATGTAGCTGTTGTCGGTAATAAGGGTTTAAAAAAACAGAAAAAAAACAACTTCTATTTAATTAAACTTTCAGTTCAAATCTGAAGTCCACCTTTTGGCAAAGCGAGTCAAGGTTTTTGCCGTGGATTTACTGCTACTGTAAGCTCAGTGTTGGACGTGTTTTCTACTAAAGTTTCCTCCTCACCAAAACATGAAAGTAAATCTGGCTCCAAAAAGAAGGTCTGTGAAGGAATATTGCACCTGTTAAGTGTTATCTTCTCGCTTTTTCAAGCTTTCTGCAGTGAATGGCCGGTCAATGAACTATTGTAATATTTCTCCTCTATCTCTCCTTTCTTCCCGGATGACAGCGTGTATTAATACAGCTTTTACAGTTGCTGTTTAATGTGGGATTTCATAGTGTAAGGCGAGCTTTTCAAAGCTAAACCCGGACAGTGCTTGTATGTGTGTGTGTGTGTGTGTGTGTGTGTGTGTTTCAGGGATGTTACCGCTCAGCAGAAAAATGGCTGAGAGATGAATGTTGCTCCTGACCTGAAAGTCTCTGTGGACTAATATCCAAACAGTTAATACACTCATTCTGTACACGCAGGCTCTTTTTCTCCCTCACAAAGCAGCACACAGACAAAGAGGCACACGAGGCCCACTCACTCATGTGCTTTTAAACACGACAGAATGCACTTGCACACCCGTCTAATCCCAGCAGTCATTGTGATGGATGGTCATAGTATTTGAGTTGAGTTGTCTCATACAAATAATGTTTGTTTCCAACTAATTAGACTTTTTAAATGTTGCATGTTGCAAAAAAGGATGTCTGCGAGAACATTTCAATATATTTATCCTGGATCACCCAGGATAAATGTAGTCCCCTGAATGCTTCCTGCACCCACAGTCTCACTCATTGCAATGCCTCAGTCCCTGTTTGTCCCATTACTGACACATTCTCTTCAAATTTGGGAAAAAGTGTTGTTGACAAAACTTTATAAAAATGTCTAATAAGACAATGTGTTGAAATGATGATGTTTTATAGCCAAAAGATCGAATGTCACCTTCACTGTGGTATCATGATGTGGCAGAAACACTTTTCTGGTTGATTTTCACACTACAAATCAGGAACAGATGGAGAGTTTGTAACCATATAATTTGGCCAGATACTGACTTGGTGATTCTAATCCCATCTGGAAACTGTGCTGACAGTAGAGATCCTCTGTGTTGCTGTGCTGAACATGCATGTGGGAATATGGAGGTTTTTTTAGAGCAACATCCATATTTGAAACATTATTGACCACCACATGTTGCCAAGGGAAAACAATAATCTCACGATCATAAAATGGAAATAAAAACTAATGGTAAAAACCTTAACAAGCTAGGTAGCAGTTGCATGCTTGTTAAGGTGTTAGCATGTTGCCAGCTGTGACTGGTTTAAATAATACTAAACAAGCCATTTATTTATTTATTTATTGCTGATTGCTTAATGGTAGCGAGTCGAGCACATTTTCATAACTGAAGATTCTCCGTGCCTTCCCACTGTGCACCCATTTAACTCAGTCGGCGTGCGACTACAAGCGTACATCCCCAAAAATTCCCTATGTACACTGTTACGACCAGTTCGTAGGCCGCAACAAAGGAAGGACAGGTATGCCAAATTAAACAATAATCAAAATGAAATTTATTTAACACAAAATGAGAGATACGGTTTAAAAGGTGTGGAGGTCTGAATGGCACAAAGGAACAGAGCACGTAGAGCTCGATGCAGGCTGTCAGGATCAACTCGCTGTCATCAAGACAGGGCGCCTCTGTTAACTACAAACACTGGCCAGGTGTTTCCAGTTAGCTGAGCTCCACCCAGCCAAGGACCTGCACACAGTACACAGGACAGAGAGTGTCACCATGAAAGCATTTAACTTCCTAATCAATTTACATTTTGATTGTTGAACTGGAGTCTTAATATGCAGATACGGCAAATAATATTAGGTATATAATCATTATTTTTTATTTGCTTATTCACCTGCCAACCAATCCCGATGTCACAAAAAACCAAAAATATCTACTAAATATTAATATACATAAATTTGTTACCTCAAATTATTCAAATACTGGCATCTTTGTGTAACTTGTAGTTACTCACATTTAACTTCTCTGTCCATGAAGGATTCTATTCAATCAAAACACCTGATAACAATACTCAACTATAATTAGCCGAGTTCCCTCCCATGATGCAAATGTATAAGATATAAATGTTTAAAAATGAAACACATTTATCAAGGCTATTTTTTTTTTACTTCTGCCTAGACTGTGAAACTTCTGCTGCCACGAAACAAGAAACGTCTGATGAGTCTCCACTTTTCATTTCAGACTGAGTCAAGCTGTGAGTCATCACATTATCCACCTGCACCACTACAGTGTTTGAAAGGTTAAAGGCGGCGAATCAAAGGTTAAGCTGTATTGATTAGAAGCCAACTTGGGGAGGAGAGGGGGAACGTAAACATATGGGAGGAGGAGTGAATTTAAACATATTGCAGCGAGCAAGTGTCAGTGAATCACCTGACTAATACAGAGCAACAGAGAGGGAGAGGAACTGTTTCCTCTCCTAACCCTGTGTTTCCTTTCTCCTTCTCTCCTCTCTTCTCCTGTTTTCTCAATTATTGTTTTTTTTTGTTGCCTGTTGGCCTTTCATTTCCTCTCCTCAGCTATGTTTCCTCACATATTTTCTCATCTCACCCCTCTTTTCTCTTTGTCTTCTTTTGGCTTTGTACCTGTTAACTTTACCCCTTGATTCCCTTCTTTCTGTCCTCATTATATCTACTTCTTATCGTTTCCTTCTCTCCTAATCACCTTCACCTTCTCTCTTTAAGCTTCCTTTCATTTAGTGTAGCTTTCTTACCTCTTTATTTGCATTTTGGCAGATTATTTCTTTTCTCTTAACCTCACAGTTTCATCTCTTTAATCCCCTTCTTCCCTGTTGTCTCCCATCCTCACCCCTCCTCCTAACTTCTCTTCCCATCCTCTCCCTGTTCTTCTCAGTTCTTTTTTCCCCCTCTCTTGATGCTCTTTTTCTGAGTTGATGGAGGACATCCAGGCTTCAAAAGATCGTCAGTGCTTTACATCTCCTACACACACACACACACACACACACACACACACACACACACAAGTATTTGCGAATGCATTGCTGGTGTTACACTAATAGGTCGTTGACGCACACTCCAAAACAAAGACACTGTTTATTAGTCTGCATCTGTTTATTAAGATGCAAAAAGACACAAATAATGAAACTCAATCTGATGAAAACAGCCGGTGTTGCCATGGAGAGAGCAAGGGAAGACGTTTCTCTCTGATGAAATGAGGGACGAAGCAAATCCTGAGGGAGAGGAGAGGAGGAACTGACAAATGTGCAAGCTGCAGATAAACAGAGAGGTGAAGGGGAGTGGAGAATAAGAGAGTGGGAGAGCGGCGTATAGATGGGAAAACAGAGCGAGAGACTTAGCCTGTGGATTCACCGCCTCTGATTACAGCTTGACCTGAAGCCTGAGCCGCTAAATCCTGAACACAAGAGCACTTCTGAGGACTGGACTGCTGCCCGAAACTAAATCCCACACTTAAAACCTTAAACCTGGACTCACACTCAGGTCACACCTAAACCAAATTCTATAACACAGACTCTTAAGCTCATTTATAATAATTACAATAATGCCATACCATAATGAAGCACAATTCTGCTTTGAGCTAAATGTTACCGTAACATCAGCACACTAACAATACTCACAATAGCCCCAGTCCTCTCCATGCTGTCTTTATTTACACGGAATACCACAACGCTGTCACAACACCACCTCACAGAGAGGTTTTAGATAGCAAGCTGACATTCCGCAATTAAAAGAGAGGAGTGTGACACGGCAGTGTCAGCGTGTTTTTACACTCGTGATGAGCTTTGCAAACACTGGAATAACATGGTAAAGACAATCACTTTCTGTTGCTGTTATTCTCGTCCTTTAAGTCAGTGGCTAACTGCCGCTAGCTGCTTTAAAACTCCTGGCTGTGGGTCGCACTCAAAAAAATGTCACAGCCCTGTCCCGTCACTCTTTTTGAACAGATGGTTGATTCGACATTGGTGACTCAGATGCCGTCTCGGAGGCCCAACAACTTTGAACATTAAGTGATGTTTGCACAGAATCACAAGCTGCAGCTGGCCTGTATCAAACCAGCATGTGTAAAAGGTCAAGTAAAGCCAACTTTATTCATATAGTGCCAATTTGCAGCAGAAGTTATCTCATGACACTTCTACATGTACATCAAGTCTAAACCATATAGTTTCATTAATAATAAAGTAAGTTATTACTTAAAAGAGAGCAACCTATTGGTGAGGATTAGGAAAAAACTGCCTTTTATGAGGCTGTTGATCATAAACTAAAAAAGTGGAGAAATTGAGGCATTTTCCTGTACTGTAAATATTCTCCCCTTTCTCATTCTAGTTCATCAGTTACCATCCATGGTACCCTTTGGAGTCCATGACTGATGCTCTAGGTCTTCCTTTTAGTGTCCTTGGCAGACACAAAAAAGGCTTGAATCCCGTACACTGTTTCTGTTGCATAAGGTCTATGTTACTTTACTTAACTTTACGCACAAAACTATTGAGCCTGAGAGGTGCGGCTGAGAATTAATAATGTGTGGGAACGAGATCCTTTAGTTGTGGCTACACATTAAGAGGTGTAGATCTCATATGCACGTGTTATTACAGTTTTTTGATTGATAATTTATTAATAATCATTATTAGCTCCATCTAGCATGTTATTAAATTTAAGTTTATTAGATTTTTTCACCAATTCTTCAACATAGACAAAATCGTCAGTCACTTTGAGTGAACGATAACTTCACCATGAGAATGGGAAAGGTTTTTTTAAATTTTCAGTGTCTCACACCAGAATTAAGGTTTTTTTACATCCTGGTTTAGTAAGCTGTAAATGTCTTTACTGACTTTCTTGCCACATAGCTCAATTTCTTGGTCTTTGCAATAATAAACCAGTGGAGTAGTGTCTAATCCCATGATGAAAACCACACATACATGTGATGAACATATATCTATTAAAAAAATAATAATTTCAAGGCATATATCCAGTAATTAAAAACACAGTCTGAATCAAAGTGGTGGACTGACAAATGCTACCAGCAGGGATCCGAACAAAGGACTATTTTTAGTGTTTTTACAGATGAAAAGAGCTGACGTGCTAACAGTCCACAGGTAATTTTCTTAAGAAAAGTAGGCCGACTTGGTTAGTAGATACCTGAATCACTACTGGGATTAAACCCCATTTGCCACCAGGTGAACTCACACCGACTATTCTTCTAGCTTGCTGTTTGAGCAAAACAACTTCAGACTGTTCTCTCCTTCCCAAAATTGTGGAAGTGGAAGAAAAGCAGCTGATTATCTTTATCAGCCCCTGTATCCATTCTGGTTTGAGTGAACAAATCAAATCAAATCAAATCAAATTTTATTTGTATACCCCAAATGCACAAATTACATATTATCTCACTGAGCTTTGAAAAACTGTACAGATGTGACATCCTCTGCCCTTAGATCCTCGAACTGGGTGAGGAAAAACTTAAAAAACCCTAAACAGGGCCAATAGGAAACCTCAGGAAGAACCACAGAGGAGGGATCCTTCTTCCTAGGATGGACAGATGTGCAATAGATGTCACTTGTACAGAACACAAGAAAATGACAATAACAGTTTATATTCAGTGTTCATATGAATCAGTAAATCCAGATATAGTGTGGGTATGTTGGTCCATAAGTCATTGTAATCAATGGGCAGGGATCCCAAGTCACAGGATCTCCTGTCCTATTGTGAACAGTAGGCATCAGGCAGGACCACAACAGCAGAACCCACCGCGACCTAAAAATCTGCAGGATGATAAAGCACAAAGACTCCAGGAAAGAGGAGCAGCGATGGAGTCAGAGTCAGAGTCAGAGGGGGCAGAGAAGAGAGCTCAGTGCATCATGGAGTATTCCCCTAGCAAGGTAAGCCTATAGCAGCATAACTAAGAGCTAGATAGACCAGCCCTAACTATAAGCTTTATCAAAAAGGAAGGTTTTAAGCATGCTCTTAAAATCAGACAGGTTGTCTGCCTCCCGTCCTGAGGCTGGAAGATGGTTCCACAGGGGAGGAGCCCGATAGCTGAAGGCTCTGCCTCCCATTCTACTTTTAGAGTTTCTTGGGATCACCAATAACCCTGCATCCTGGGAGCGTAAGGTTCTGGATGGGCGATAGGGTATTATGAGCTCTTGAGGATAAGATGGTTCCTGACCATGGATAGCTTTGTAGGCAAGGACAAGGATTTTGAATTCTATTCTGGATTTAAGTTGGAGCTAGTGCAGAGAAGCCAGTACGAGGGAAATATGGTCTCTGATCTTAGTTCTAGTCCGTACACACGCTGCTGCATTCTGGAATAACTGTAGGGTCTTTAAAATCGTATTAGAGCAACCTGAAAATAAAGAAATACAGTAATCCAGTCTGGAAGTAACAAATACATGAACTAGTTTTTCTGCATTTTAACACCCAGGTTTCTGACAGTGATGCTGGAGGCCAAGGTAATGCCATCCAGATTAACTATGTTGTTGGATAATGAGTCTCTAATATTTTAGGGCCCAGCACAATAACTTCAGTATTGTCAGAGTTTAACATTAAAAAGTTACAAGAAATCCAGTTTTTAATGTCCTTAAGACATGTCCAGAGATTAGCCAACTGTTGGGTTTCATCTGGCTTCATTGATAAGTATGAATGTGTGTCAGCTGCATAGCAATGAAAATGTATTGCTTTATAATAATATTACCTAAATGTATAGAGTGACTAATTTTGGTCCACGCGCAGAGCCTTGTGGAACTCCCTGACTAACCTTGTCATATCTGGATGATTTATCATTGACATGAACAAAATTATATCTATCAGATAAGTTGGACTTAAACCATTTTAAAGCAGATCCTTTAATGCCAATTTGGTGTTCCATCCTCTGTAGTAAGATGTGATGATCAATAGTGTCAAAGGCTGCGCTAAGATCTAATAAGACTAGTATAGAGATAAGTCCTGCATCAAATGCGGTGAGGAGATCATTTGTTACTATTACCAATGCCGTTTCTGTGCTGTGATGCTTTCTAAAACCTGACTGGAAGTCTTCAAATAGACTATTATCCTGAGGAAAGCCACACAGTTGTTTAGCTTCTGCTTTCTCTAGAATCTTTGAAACAAAGGGGAGGTTGTATATTGGTCTATATTTGGCTAGAACTTTTGGGTCCAGAGGTTTATTTAGAAGTGATTTAATTACAGCTACTTTAGAAGACTGGGGCACATAACCTGTTACATTGGATAGATTGGTTATATTCGGTAGCAGAGTGCTAACTGAGGGTAAAACGTCTTTGAGCAGTCTAGTAGGTATGGGGTCTAGTATACAAGTTGACGATATAGATGAAGATAATGTTGTAGTTCATGAAGGTCTATTGAATAGAAGCTTTCCAAACACATATCAGGACTAGTAATGGCCTCTATTTTCCGGTTGGTGAACTGGAATCTGTGAGGTGTATGATAATTTCTCTGGTAAGAATATTTTAATTATTAAAGAAGTTCATAAAATCATTACTGGTGAGGGCTCTGGGGATGCATGGTTCAATAGAACGATGGCTCTCAGTCAGCCTGGCTACAGTGCTACAAAAATCCTGGACTTATTCTTGTTTTCTTCTATTTACGCTGAATAGTAATCTTTTCTTGCACAGTGAAGGGCCTTCCTGTGTGCTTTAAGGCTATCCTGCCAGGCCAGGCGTGACTCTTCAAGTTTAGTGGAACGCCATTTCCTTTCAAGTTTGTGAGTTTTCTGTTTTAACTTGCGAGTACTAAGATTATACCATGGAGCGAGTCTCTTAAGCTTTTTTGTTTTCTTTTTAACTGGGGCAATAGAATCCCGTCCTATTGCCAACTGAGCTGTGCCTTGTGCCCCCAGTGACAAAAACATCAAGCCACATCACGCACATACGGTTTGCTGAGCTCAAACCTCTTCGACACAACCTGCTTTTGATGCTCGGGCAGAGTTGAGCTGGCCGGAAGCGTCTGAAGGTCAGAAGATCTGAACCAGTTCAGCGACAGCAAGGCTCAAACCTCTGTTTGTGTGTCTGCATTCATGCAGGCAGTGCAATTCCAAGTGTGTGCAGGAATGTGTGAAAAGCCTGCCCTGTCATCAACAACGTGAAGCAGTCACTACTGAAGAACCATTCAGACGCTTTAGTCATAGTCGCACCACACTAATAAATTGCACTTACAAATATAAGCAAAATCACAGGATGGCTAAATGCAATGTCAAAATGGCATGGGGCTGAAATTAATTGCTGAAGGTAAAATATGTGACAAAACAATATAATGAAGCACTGCAGTGCTGCAGACATGGAAGAAAACATGTTGATTTGGCATAAACATGAGTAAATGTTACCATGATTTTATTAGTTTTTTGGTGGAAATGAAGATTGTGATGTAAATCTTTATTGCAATATCTGTCAAAATAGTTGAAAATTTGTTTATATTTTGACCATATCATGAAGCTCCATACCAAACTGTAACATTTTTCAGTGGGTAAAAATTATTTAGGTAGGTAAAGGTACTGTAGGTCAAGTAATGTAATTTCAATCAGGAAAGATTTAGTTCGAAAGAGGGGTAATTGGGTGGTTAAGCTCCGTCGTACTGACATAACAAAAGAGATGGTAGCAATGATGTGTAGGATAAAAAAAATCCTCCGGATGGAGTCTAGACACTGGTGGTGGTGCAATCAGAGATGAAAGGGATGGACTGTGATCTCAACCTGCCTCTGAGATTGGGAACTGGACATCTGACAAAGGCAGAAAATGCATTTAAAGTTTGGCCACTGTGACATAATAGTCTGATAGTGATTGTAGCTAAATCTTTTGGGGGCATTAATATTACTGCTGCACTAATGTTAATGCTGTATTTTACTTTTGAAGATATTTGGTTAAGATCATTTCAACAATTTCAACAAATGCATCATAGTCATAACATTTTGTAGCATGGATGTCCTCAATCTGCTCAGAAAAACAGCTGTGTTTTCATCTTTGTGATAATGAATTTTCCAGATAATCCAAGAGGGCGGACAGATTAGGAGCACAGTTTATCAAAAACATTTATAATCAACACATCTGGAGATAAATGCAGTGAGTTTTCAAGCAACAGGAAGGGGATGGTAATGTGAAAAGTAGCAAAAGTTGTAAATACCGCTGACAAAGGTTTATTCAGACATGAAGAAACTACTGATGATGGAGCTGTTCACATGGAACTTCATCTTCATTATTGTTTTTTTTTTTGTTTGTTTGTTTATATCCATACACTAACTTTATTTCTTCCCCGGAGTCTTTGTGCTTTATCATCCTGCAGGTCTTTCTAGGTCGCGTCAGGAGCTGCTGTTGTGGTCCTTCCTGACGCCTATTGCTCAAACGAGGACAGGAGATCCTGTGATTTGGATCCTAGGCTGGATTGCCCGGCCTAATCCATGGATTACAATGACTTCTGGACAAACATACTATACCTGCACTATATCTGGATTAATAGATTCATATGAACTCAAACATTCTTAGTAAACTGTTATTGCCATTTGGTTGTGTTCTGTACTAGTGACATCTATTTCACGTCTGTCCGTCCTAGGAAGAAGGATTCCTCCTCTGTGGTTCTTCCTGAGGTTTCTTATTTTCCCTGTTTAGGGTTTTTTAGGTTTTTCCTCACCTGGTTTGAGGGTCTAAGGGCAGATGCTGACACATCTGTACAATTTGTCAAAGCCCAGTGAGATAACTTGCAAATTGTGATTTTGGGCTATACAAATAACATTTGAGTAGATTTGATTTGTTTGGTTTTTGTATTGGAGAGTGAAAGATTTAAGACAGGGCTATTAAGAGAAACAGTGGCCGTGTTGTGCTCCCAGCATTTTCATATGAACAATCACTGCCACCCTGGGTAAGATTAATGCTGGACACAAAGAGTCAGACATAGTGCGAAATAAGATACAGTCACGTCCAAAAGGTCACATCCTTTACTTCTGGCTAAACATTTGCACACACAGATTCCTCCACTGGCTTTTACACAACAACCATGACAGAGGAGAGGACAGCTAGCCCCGAGCCTCAATCCTGTGAAAACCTTTCAATAAATAGCTTAATCTCTCCTCTATTATCCCACTGCCAGGGGACCACCGTTTGCACAGACACTATTTACATGTTGTAATTTGTCAGCAACATTAACATGAGACACAATAGTAATTCAATATGCTGCGAATACAACAAGATCAGCCTGTGAGAAAACGACAGGAAGAAGAAAGTGTGTGCTCGGACTGAAGAGGAAAACTGATTTATAGGGAGAATTAGGAAAGCAGGGCTATGCACACACACACACACTCACACACACACATAGAAATACACAGGTACACGCCATGTGCTGCAATGTGATAAGAAAAAGAGGATCATTCATCTGTTTGCTGAACGTCTCCCTTGCTCATCCATTTTGACAGACTCTAGTTTCTCTCCCTCTCCTTACCCACCTATCCTTCTATCTAGCCAAGGTAGGGAGAGGCTGGTTTATTTTAAAAAAAACAACAAAAAAAAACACCTTTTAAACACAAAGATAATTCATCTCACGTCACATTAACAAGAGAGTCTGCAGGGAGCTCTTTAAGCTAAAGGCTAACATACTGATGTTTAGCAGGTATGTTTACTGTATTCAACATCGTAGTTTATCATGTTAGCAAAGGCATCTCTGCCAAGTTATGTTTTTACTGGCATTTGATGTGTTAACAGCATAGATCAAAAAATAAAAAAAAGCTGTGCATGGATTTAGATGAAATTTTCTAAAGAGGTCAGAAATGACCAAAGGAACAGTTGATTAGATTTTGGGGTGGAAATAGGGCCAATTGCAAGATAATGCATAATGTTCAACCTGAGCTCTCAAGTACTTTCCAGTTTAATCTGCATTCGGACAATAGTCGCAAAATCACACCATGTAGGACTGATTTGTTATGATATTTTTAAACTTTAAAATTTTTCCTGACCTGGACCTTTGACCTACAATTTCTCAATTTTAATCAGTTAATGTCACTGTCTATGGGAG
>KV751320.1:11512602-11528668 GCA_001698575.1 Mola mola | reverse complement strand
TGTCCAAATTTGTGGATTGTAGAGAGATAACAGACAAACTTGGTGTGTTTACAGCCCTGCTAAATGGCCCTCATAGAGCATATTCAACAACTGGCGGAAAATATTGTCAGAGGTAGTAAAATAATCATGTCAAAATATAGTTCTATATATTTTTGTCCAAATTTGTGGATTGTAGAGAGATAACAGACAAACTTGGTGTGTTTACAGCCCTGCTAAATGGCCCTCATAGAGCATATTCAACAACTGGCGGAAAATATTGTCAGAGGTAGTAAAATAATCATGTCAAAATATAGTTCTATATATTTGAATCCTCAGCATTACCTCAAAGTCATCATGACAGATTACAAATGTGGGACATTATTGGCAGAGACCCTCTACGTGCCTGTATACCTATGTATACCATATGCTTACATACTTTATATTTTTTCTATACAGAAGAAATTGCTGTATGTCAGTTTTTGGGTAGTGCGCTTGTACCTCCAGTCAATAACACTGGTTCAACTGCACTGGGTGTGATGTGGGACTGCCAAAGAAGACTGTACTGAGCAGCCTCCAGGTGTGGATGCATATAAGTGTGTGGACATGATCAGATGTATTCCTCCAAAACAGAGCCTAATGAAACTAACAAACAAGCACTGCCTTGCTCACTCAAAAAAAAAATGCTCTTCTGGCTGGGAAGGAGGGGGCAACTTGCAACTGGCTTGTTCTAAATAAATGTTTGTGTAATCTCGACTCTTCTTCCTTGACACATGCTACATTCTTCCACCAAGCATTAGAATCAGGCCAGTGGTTTCACAGTAATACTGCTGACAAACAGAAAAACAAACCAACAAACCGAAAAACAAATCAAAAGACAGAACTTCCTTGTCTGAGACATTAGAAATCAGGTATGTAGCATGGACCCAATAGATGCCAGTTAGCACTGTCAACCACTTTATTACCTCTATGATCTGCCTCCCTTTATCTTATTTAAAACACATCCAATCAGGTTGAATTTACAGGCTAAAGCAGATGAGAGCACACACTTTTTGGCCAAGTTGCCTGTTGTATTTTTTAAATTCACTACTCTGAGAACTGATATCTGTAGTTCTGTCTGAATAGTTTGAAGGTGTATGATGACAAATTGAGTCTCAAAGGTTTCATTTCTAATTACATTTATCACTAAGTTTCTCACTGTCACCTCCAGAACATGTTCATGTGCTACTTGTACTAGAATCTGGGACATTTAAAAGAGGATGGAGGAATATTTCTTAAATAGCATTACTGGGGTTTAAAAATTTGACCCTTCTGTGTCCTGCAATTTTTTTTTTTTTTTCCACTTTCAGGGGAGAGGGTTAAGTTTCACGTAAGGGTTTACAGACCTTTACATTAGCAAGAAAATTCAAAATAACATTTGATTTTATGAGCTTCATCTTTTATTTTAACCTCCATTTAAGATTAAAGCTCTAAATCTAAAGCATTCCATTCATTTCCTTTCAATGAAAGACCAAAACATCTTTAGACCTACACAAAAATGAAACCCATGAGGCTAATGCATGTGCACATTGTACATAACAGAGGTTTTTTAGTTCATTCATCTGCCTCATAATGAGAATATACGATGAGTCTCTAAGTGTCTAAATGTACTGTGGCATTGAAAGCAGGATGAATTATATACGAAAATGCATATCTTTTTCTGACATAGACACGTATGCTTTTTTCCTCTGCAGGAACTGTATATGGCACACAGTGATAAATTGCCATGATAACCCCTCAGCCATCTCGACCCCATACTGCACTGTGGATGCAGCCAGCTGTGTAAATAGACTCAATAAAGCAGAGAATAAGAAGGGATTACATTTTGCCTAATAGCTCACAGATTATTCCCAGTTAAAAATTCAATATAGGGCAGACAAATAGAGCATCTAATATTCTAAATGCATATTTATAAAGCTGACTGAGTAGTAGGATTTACTCCACCACATATACTTAAACTGAATGTGTTTCTACACAATAAGAGAGAGAGAGAGAGAGAGAGAGAGAGAGAGAGAGAGAGAGAGAGAGAGAGAAAGCATTGGCAGACATGACCTTATTGTGGTGGCAAATGAATTTCATCTTTTGTCATGTTCAAATTTCATCGCCTTTGTGCAGCTGGAACGTGCAGGAGAAAGGAACAAGTTTATCAGCATTGCACTTCATGATCTGAATGAGAGAGGAAAAGAATCAAGATCCACTCCAGGGTCTGACTTACCACATGCACATATACATGCATGCACACATAAATGTACGTTCACTTCACCTGTCCAGTGTATAGGAATGGACAAGACTGTGTGCACGTAAAGAGCATAAGTTTCAGTTGGGGAGGGCTAATATTAGAAAAATAGCAATGCCAAAATACTCTATTTGACATTAAAGTCCATCATGTCCTCAAACCCAAGTAAATGTACTCATTTATATTGGATATTAAAGTCAAACGAGGATCTGGCCTTTCTAACTTTGTCTCCAAAGCATCCGACCTGTGTTGTCCCTCGATGTGCTCATTCCTAATCCTTTCCATCCACGTCACTCCCAAAGACACTCTCAGCATCTTTTACCGAACAGTTTAATTAGATATTTGGTGATTGACAGCTGTTCTGATTGGGTGGGCAGGTGTATGGGCTGGAACTGTTTACCCAGCCTGCTTCCTGGTCATGACTACAACAACTGCAAGACGGCAGCGCTCGGTTCCTAGCCCAGATATTTTGTACATAAGTGGAGAATATTTGATATTTTTTCCTGATACCAATTGTCTGGACACACAAATTAGAATAGATCATATCATTTGTCGATAACAGCGGCAACAGTTTTTCTTCAGGAATTGATTTGAGAAAGAAATCTTAATGCAGCCACAGAAAAACCCCAATATTGGAGTAGTTCTGCTTAGCCCCACTGCTTTGAGGAAAAGATCCAATCAAGCAGAGCAATCAAAGCAACATGTGGCAGGAAAATCATGGCGCTTTAAGGAAATTATCTTAATATTCCAACACTGGCTGAAAAGTTGCGTGTCTGATTGCTAGTGCTTCTCCTGAGGCTGGGACTTGCTCACAAAGTAGGCTACATTACAGTTACACACTGTCATGCTCCAGTTTGCTTCAGATGTGTATTTAACATGGTCTCCATAGCCAGAAGTGAAGAACAGCCTCTGCTCATTCACTGTCAAATTTACAGCACAGCTCTATTTCAACCGCATTACTGCACAAACTTTAGGATGCAATGAATTAAATATTTCATTGAAATAGGCTGCTGTACCTCTTACTAGTGTCCTCTAAGAAGCTTTACATTGTCCGTATACGATTTTGTGGACCAGTATTGTATTTCATCTCTTATTCTATGTTTTATATATTCAAAATTTGCTACACATATTACTATATAACAATAACAAAAGTTACTCTTATTATTATTTAAGTGACAGTGCTCTTCCAACTAATTATTTCTTATTACTATTACATTACTATTTTCGTCCCTGCTTCTCCAGCGCCATGACTACGCCACTGTTGCTGTTGGTAACCAAGCTGTTGTAATATTATTGTACATTGTAAATGATCAGTGTCTTCTTTTCCTTCTTACACCAGCTTTTGGTAATTTCTTTTGCTCACTTAACCAAATGAAAACACATTTTTGGACCCCAATTTTCATCACTCGAACAGTTTTTCGGGACAGTGCAGCTTCAAAGAGCCACTTGCATGGATTCAGGATGAGCATGAGTGCACTTACAAATGTTTGAAGCATGAATAAACAATTTAACAGCACTGAAAGAACTTTTAGTACTAAACAATTAGTACGGTCCTCAGTCTGTGTGTCTGTGTGTGTGAATATATAATATCCCAAATCAGTCATTAGTGAAAAGTAGGGCTTGTTACAGGAACTGTCTCTTTACAAGGTGCAGTTAAACATGCTGTTTTATTCATGTTTCATCCCATAGTAATTACTCACAACAACCAGGACTACTGCACAAACATTGCTGATCCAACTGTACACACAGGAACATAAACACATAAACAAACACACAAAAATGATAGTGGTTGTTTCAATTTTTTGTTCACGTTTCCTGTAAATTCTAACAGTTCAATTACTATTTCTGGGTATAACAATCAAGGGAGTCCAGATCGATAATTTGAAAGGGAAAGACATACCTGTAGAGCAAAACACTGATATATTATTGTAGTGTTTGGATGGTAAAAGTAACCATTACTTTCTGCCAAGGTTGTGTAGGGTGTTGGGATCTGTTTGTGAAAGAATGAAAGGAGTGGTGGGGTAGAATCTCTGAACAGGGAAGAAGGAGGTTGACAGGCATGAAGTGAGCTTTAGTGGGGTACTTAAAACAAATACAGGAGGTGAAATAATCCTAAAACCCTGGACTGTTTCTCTCCAAACACTGACCGACCAAAGCAGCCAGAACTGATAATTTTATAACGTTGTATATGACAGCAACAGGATAGAGGTCATTCATGCAGATACATCTTCAGAGAAGAGATGAAGTTTCACAGAAAAGGCTCTGGAGACACTGGATGAAAACAGATTTGTGAAACCTTTCCTGGGGTCTGATGAGCGTCGGCATCGGGTGCCTAAACCCGGCGTTCGGTTCATCCCGCAGTGCCAGTTCTGCTTACCAGAAGTGGCCCACTAGGCAGCTCGCGTTCCACGCCTGGCTCCAAGCCAGTGAGCCGGGCTTCTTATCCATTTAAAGCCCCAAGGCCTCTAATCATTCGCTTTACCAGATAAAATTGCGAGAGTCTGAGCGCCAGCTACTCTGAGAAACCAGAGAGAACCAGCTACTACATGGTTCGATTAGTCTTTTGCCCCTACCTTTACAAAAAAGTACTTTATCCATGTGTGCTTTAAGTATACGTATAAGCATATTGCGTCACTTCCTGTTGTCCGTGTCTGGTCGTCTTGCAGTGCCTTGCTAACTATCTGGAGGATTTTTAACTACATTAACTGTTTAACTGCTGTGTACTAAAAGTGTGCACCCTTGAACTTAAGCACCATTCAGCCCGCTCTCATTTAAGTGAATTGTATCGCTAGTCTTACAACCATTCTGTGTCGCGCTAACCAACTCAGGTAGTTAACATAGCGCACAACAATGGCTTCTCCCTCTCGCTCTCCTCTCTTGCTCAGTGTGTCACATGTTCAGTTATTCCTCTGCCTCTTTTAGTGATAAGGGTACCTGTATTAAGTGTAGTTTACTTGCTGCGTTGGAGGCGAGGCCTAGTGATTTGGAGGCTACGATCTGCACCTTGCAAAACAAACCAGTAGTTTCACTAGCTAACCAGCCCCTATTAGCCAGTGTGGGTTGACTGAGAGCAGCTCCTCCGAGCCCCCAAGCAGCTCCCGAGCAGCCGGAATCCAGGGAGGTTGGGTGACTGTTCGAAGGAAGCATAGTCCTAAGCACAAGCCCAAGGTTTACCACCCACCCATTCATGTTTCAAACAGATTCTCCCCAGTCAGTGACGCACCCACTGAGAAATCAACTCTGGTAACTGGCAGCTCTATTTTGCGAAATGTGAAATTTTCCACACCAGCGTCAAATGTATTCCCGGGGCCAGAGCGGGCGACGTGGAATCAAATTTAAAGCTGCTGGCAAAAAGTAAACGTAAATACAGTAAGATTATAATTCATGTCGGCGGTAATGACGTTCGGCTACGCCAGTCGGAAGTCACTAAAGTTAATGTTGAGTCGGTGTGTGCTTTTGCCAAAACACTGTCGAACTCCGTCGTTTTCTCTGGTCCCCTGCCTAATCTGACCAGTGACGATATGTTTAGCCGCATGCCCCAGTCTTTTAAAGTAGCTGTAATTAAACCGTTCCTAAAAAAACCTAACCTGAACCCAGAAGTTCTAGCCAACTATAGACCAATATCCAACTTCCCCTTTCTTTCAAAGATTCTAGAGAAAGCAGAAACTAAACAACTATGTGGCTTTCCTCAGGATAATAGTCTATTTGAACACTTTCAGTCAGGTTTTAGAAAGCATCACAGCACAGAAACAGCATTTGTAAAAGTTACAAATGACCTCTTCACTGCATCTGATGAGGGACTTATCTCTATACTAGTCTTATTAGATCTTAGCGCAGCTTTTGACACTACCAATCATCACATCTTACTACAGAGGATGGAACACCAAATTGGCATTAAAGGTTCTGCTTTAAGATGGTTTAAGTCCTACCTATCTGATAGATATAATTTTGTTCACGTTAATGATGAATCATCAAGATGTCACAAGGTTAGTCATGGAGTCCCACAAGGTTCTGTGCTTGGACCATTACTATTCACTCTATATATGCTTCCTTTAGATAAAATTATTAGAAAGCACTCCATATAGTTTCATTGTTATGCAGATGACACACAACTATACTTATCAATGAAGCCAGATGAAACCCACCAGTTAGCTAATCTACAGATATGTCTGAAGGACAGTAAAAACTGGATGTCTCATAACTTTTTAATGTTAAGCTCTGGCAAAACTGAAGTCATTGTGCTGGGCCCTAAACACATTAGAGGACTCATTATCCAACAATTTAGTTAATCTGGATGGCATTGCCTTGGCCTCCAGCACCACTGTCAGAAACTTCGGTGTTATCTTTGACCAAGAGCTATTTTTTAACTCACATGTAAAACAGACTTCAAGGACGGCTTTCTTTCACCTCCGTAACATTGCTAAAATCTGGCGAATCCTGTCTCAACAAGATGCAGAAAAACTAGTTCACTCACGCCAGAATGAGGTGCAGTTACTAGATACACCAGCAGGTAGCAACATTGCCTTACATTAGCTAAGGCATCCACAGTCTGTAGTCAAAGATCGACCTCCACATCCTACCGTGCCACAGCAGACAAGCAGGGCAGCAGTCTGGTCCCAACCAGGAGCTGAAAGACTCTCAAGACACATCTTTCAGGAATAAACTCTCCATATTTTCCAGTTCATCTAGATTTTTTCCGGTGTATGACTTTATGTAACACAAATAGAAAAAAATACTTGTTTGTGGATTTCAATATTTTTCATGGTATACATCTACCATTGGCTCCTGAATTCTAAAATATTCAAATCTAATAAAATCTTCCTTTATAATTAAATTAAATTATTTCCACGATGCTTAACGCAGGCACATCCTGTCTCAATAAGATGCAGAAAAACAAGTCCACGCATTTGTTACTTCCAGGCTGGATTACTGTAATTCTTTATTTTCAGGTTGCCCTAATAAGATTTTAAAATCAGTTAATCCAAAATGCAGCAGCGCGTTTACTGACAAGAACTAATATCAGAGACCATATTTCCCCCATGCTGGCTTCTCTGCACTGGCTCCCAGTCAAATGCAGAGTAGAATTTAAAATCCTTTTCCTCACCTACAAAGCTATTCATGGTCAGTCACCATCTTATCTTAAAGAGCTCATAGTACCCTATCACCCCTTCCAGAACCGTACGCTCCAAGGATGCAGGATTATTGGTGATCCCAAGAATCTCCAAAAATAGAATGGCTCCTTTCATGCAGAACTATCATCCAGTCTTGGTACGGGAGGCAGATACACTCTGATTTTAAGAGTAGGCTTAAAACCTTAATTTTTGATAAATCTTATAGTTAGGGCTGGCCTATCTAGCCCTTAGTTATGCTGCTATAGGCTTAGGTTGCTGGGGGAACACTCCATGATGCTCTGAGCTCTCTTCTCTCCCCCTTCTGACTCCTCCCCTGCTCCTCTAAATGTCCATATCCTTACACTACCTTTACTTCTTCCCCGTAGTCGTTGTACTTTATCATCCTGCAGGTCTTTCTAGGTCACGGTGGGAGCTGCTGCTGTGGTCCTGCCTGATGCTGGCCACATTAGGACAGGAGATCCTGTGACTTGGATCCTAGGCTGGATTTCCAAGTGCAAATCAGGATCCACAGATTTCAATGGCTTCTGGACCAATAGACTACTGCTTCTCGATCACTACACTTCACATATCCTTGGGTTTACAGATTCCACATACTCTTGGACTCGGGGACTACATCAGCAACACTCAGATCTTGCTACATGGACTACAGTGACTCCTGGACCAACAGAGTACACCTGTGTCTCGATCACTAGACTTCCCATACATCCGAATTTCTAGAATCCACAGACTCTGGGACTCATGGATGTTTTATACATTCTAAGTAAACTATCATTATCACGTTGTTGTGTTCTGTACAAGTGACATCTATTGCACGTCTGTCTGTCCTAGGAAGAAGGATCCCTCCTCTCTGGTTCTTCCTGAGGTTTTGTATTTTCCCTGTTTAGGGTTTTTTAAGTTTTTCCTCACCCAGTTCAAAGGTCTAAGGGCAGAGGATGTCACATCTGTACAGTTTGTCAAAGTAAGATAATGTGTAAATTGTGATTTTCGCCTATACAAAGAAAATTTGATTTGATTTGATTTGATTTGATTTGATTTTGTTACAATGAAGTATTTATTTTAAAAAAACAATCAAGCAAATTATACTTAGTTCTATAGATTTTAACTGTTTGTGGTATGTGCAAAATAGAGAAGATGCCCATATAGGTGTAAATCTAAAAAATAAATATTTTAACTTCTTAGACAAAAATGTGTCATGTCAGTTATATTTAATTTTTAATTTTAATTATTAAAATTGTGTTATACATCAGATAATTTTGTAATTTGGACTATTCTTCGTCTGTTTCAGGTTGAAGGACAATCAAATGCAGTAAATGTACAATGATAGGGGAAAGGCCCGAAGAAAGGCATTAAAGAGAGTTGGGGAATTGACTGAAAATGAAGCGGATAAAAGAGGGGTGGCGGATGCCAATTTTGAGTTGAGTGTTTGTGTTAAGGATTCAGAGGAATCTGATATGCAAATCAATGATGAAGAAATTGATCAGGGTCTTAACGTTGAGGATATAGAAGAGGCAGAGATTTTATAGAAGAGGCCTGAATTATTTTCACATCACGTAAGTAATGTTTGGTCAACTCCACCTTTAAATTGAGTTAATGGTATATCATGTGTTACTTTACATTACTTTTTTTTTGGTATTTTACAAAAGTCTACAATGAAGGTAGGCTTAATCTACCACAAGCTGTCAAACACTGGCCTTGGAAGTGAAGGAGGGGACAATTACATTCAAAAGGAAAAGGACGTTTGTTATTTTTAATTGTTTTTGTTGAACCTGTGATGCAGAACATTTGAAAATGATTTCATTTTGAATGAAATTAATTGTTTTTCGCCGCAAGAACATTCTATTCCCTGAGGAGGACGATGATGACAATGACGACGATGATGATGATGATGATGAGATGAAACGCATCATGAAAGTAACAAAGTCATGAAAAAGATAAGAAATGTCAAAGAAGTCCTGACCTCTGTCCAAGTGGCCACAGCGGTCCTTTGAGGTGCACCAGCAGTGACATGCGTTCTCCGAAGCACACCAGCAGTGAGGTCCGTGCACTGAAACTCACCAAGAGGCACACTGCACCTTCTGTAGACCCATCAAAGCACCCTGAGTAACACCAGACCAGGGAGCAGACATCCAGTCTGCAAAGTTGTGAGTATTCACAAATGTTTGTCATAGATGTTATTTTTTTTTCTGTTTATTTGTTTTTATAGAATCAATTCTTTTTCTGCTAAAATTAGATGATTAGGTGATCAGATGATATGGAAAGTGGAGGTGCTATTACTTTGTGTACTATATATACTTTAGTAAATTGCATTAGATTGAACATGGATTTTTTTACTATTTCTAATCTCTCTTTCTTGTTCATTCTATTCTCAGTCCTCTTGCATAATAAATAAACAAAGCAGGAAATGATGATGGAGCAACTGTGAATCATCTTTAAGACCCCTGCAGGGTCTGAAAATAAGTGATGAGGCAGAGATGGACCTTGATCAAAAGTTCTTGCAACTCAAAGATGTTGGTTCCCTTCAGAGCCTGGAGGAACAACTGAAGAGTAACCCTGACCTCCAGAAACAGTTGGTGTGTTGGCATATCATATATAGCAACCACATCTCATTAAATTGATCTGGATGTCTTCCATATGTGTTTTTTCTTATCTTAAAACTTTGTCAGTATTAAAGTATTTGTCTGGAAAAAAAAAAATTGATGATAATAATACTGAAGATGCGATCATATGATTTCAGGTAAATGCACTGGCTCTCAAAGGTGGGGTGGACATTTGTGAGTGTGTCTGAAGGATTATGCACGCAATGATCACAAAACTCCCTGACGAGTAAGTAATATTAACATGAGAGGAATAAATGGAAAGAACCTTCAAGGGTTATTTTATTGAACATATATTGACAATCACAAACAGCTCTTTGTCTTACACACTGCCCATCCTTGTTTTTACATGTATCAGTTTAAAAAAAAAAAATCAGTTTTCCTTCTACAAAAGCAGTAGACATAGGGGAAACAGTTGAGATCTGACACCAGGACATTGTCATTAGGGCCTGGGATCCCTTTTCTGATCCCAGAACAGAGCTAGAACTGTTCTTTTTAAATCCAGTAGCAATATTTTCGATGATAGAAAAAGTTAATTTAAAACCATGTGGAGCCACGGACCAGGAAATTGATGCAACAACCAAAACATGGCAGTATCTGGCTCCTGATGGGGATGGTGGCAGGAGAGAGGATGAAGAGAAAAGAGGGCATGGAGAGCACAACAATTTGCTGGACTGATAAATACTGTTCAAGAGCGTGCTGCATCCTGGTTCATTTACTCAGTGTTTAAAGGTTTGAGACGACGCAACCGATGTCAGGCTATGCTCGTCGGATAACGTCTGGATGTTCAGGTCAGGAAGAGTTTTAAGGGACATCTCAACTAATTGTCTAATTAACCTGCTATAAGGTTTGTATTGTATTTTTATATTTTATATTTTGACACAAGTGGCACCAGTTCACTTATTATTGTTATTATTATAAAGCGAGCCACAAAAGGACCGTAATTCATTAATATATGTGGGCCAAGTGCAAGTGGGTTGAGTGGCCAGACCAATTTTGCTATCTGGGCTTAGCTAGATGGGTGTATTTGTGGTATGCTTGAAGGTATACTTCTATAAAAATGACTTCAAATTATACTATAATATAATAAAAAGCATTCGAATTTAGTCCCAGGAAGAATAAAATTAGTATACTTTCTAGTACACTACAAGTACATTGATGTAAGTATACTTACTATACTTGTACTTATACTTATGTATACTTAAAAAAATAAACCTTTGGGAAGGGTATAGCCAGGTCAGACGACAGATTTGCATGTCAGGACCGCTACGGGCCCCCACCAGAGTTTCCTCTGGCTTCGCCCTGCCCAGGCATAGTTCACCATCTTTCAGGTCCTACCGCGCACGCTCACGCTTCACCTCCCCGACAGAGCAGGCGAGACGGGCCGGTGGTGCGCCTGGCAGCCCGAGGGGCCGGGATCACAGGATCCCACCTCACTTTCATTGTGCCACAGGGTTTCATTGGCGACCCTCTGACTCGCGCGCCCGTTAGACTCCTTGGTCCGTGTTTCAAGACGGGCAGGGTGGGCTACAACATCGCCACAGACAAAACACAAAATCTATAGATAGACAAAAACTATAACCAAAATGGCATTTAAATCAAAAGAGGTCATCAAACAGCTAATCAACTGTAAGAGATTTAAAAGCAGAAGTCCAGTAAAAGTAATTAATATTAGTATTAATTAAAGGGCAGGCCATAAAATGAATACATTTATCTTAAACTAATAACTTTAATTATTTGTGGAATTACACGCTAGAATGTTGAAATTGGTCCTATATTGCCATGGTGAAGAATCTTTAAAAACATTTCTGGATTTAGAAGATGATCTGGATTTCATTTCTGACATCTTCTGAAAATTTCTTCCAAATCCATCCATATCTTTTTTCATTACTCTAGTGACATAACAAACTAATAGACACATGATGATATAAAATGTAACCTCCTTGGCAATGGTGATTAAGTAGAAATTTTCATTAACAACTGGCATTCAAACTACAAAATATCAGAACGCTAATATGACAAACTACACTGCTGAGCATGTGAGAAATACCTGCTAACATCAACATGTTAGCATCATAATTAGCCTTGAGCAGAAAGAGCCACCATGCTTGAGCGAACGCTGCAGACTCTCTTGTTAAATGTTCTTTTTATGCATCTCTGTGCCTGATGTGAACTTTAGCAGAGGTAACATATTAATGTGCCTTTCTCTGTGGGTTTTTAGGGATGCCCTTGAATACTTGTGTTTTTATCAGCAACCTTACGCTTTAATCTTCAGTCTTCAAATGATATTAACGCCCTCTATGATAGCTGCCGTTTCTTCTGACCTCCATCCAAGCATTCCTTGTGGTTTGCCAACGTTGCACACGTTGCACTTCTGAATATGATGAATATATGGAAGAACCAAGTCACATGAATTGACTCAATTTTGAGACTTTCCTAATAAAAGACCCAGCCTTGATTTGCTATTAATGAGACTTGATTTGGATTTAGGTCCATAAATACTTTTTTTTTTCAGTATTGAGTAGTTAGCATCATACAAGCAAATAGTTTAGCAGCAGCTCAGTTCAGGAGATTGAAAATACAGAATATGAGTCTGCATTTGAGTAATAAAGTAGTCTGTTTCCTAAAAGCAAAAATGAGTAAAATAAAGGAGCTGATATAATATTAGCTTACGAAAAAGCACATTCGTTAAAATTTGGTGAACTGCAAAGTCGATAGAAATATGTGGTCGACCCCTCAAATGGATGACAAACCAGCACACTGATTTCCATGTCTCTCTTCCTGCACACATATTTCCTGGAGCATAACTGAGCTGTTAAAAATAATTGAGCACATATAAACCATAGCAGAAGCTCCAACAGTGACCTTTCAAGTCAAACCTCATGAATTTTTAAACATTTGTCTGTCCATGTAAATGTACTTGTTTATAAACTGATTCATAAATGCAGAGATAATCAGACGGCATTCAGCAGCGTTCCTGTGAGTGAAAGAAAAAACCTTTGCAAGCAGATGAGATGCACTCCATCGGCTCGCCAAATATTAATTTCCTGAACCTCAAAGATATCTGCGACGCACATCTCTCTGAGGGTCACACAATGCAGGAACTGCACTGGAGACTCCTGAGGCAAAATTGAATGGAAACATTTCATAGGCGCACACACACATATATATAAATAAGATAATGCATTTATTCAGATTATTGATTCCTCACGTTCTGACATTCACATTCTTCATCTTTTACAATTAATCTATTCTGTCTTTCCTCTTTCTTTTACTTTTTGTTCTTTGTGTGTGTGCATGTGTGTGTCCTTTGGAAAGCCAGGCTCCTCCAGTCATTACCCCAGTGTAATTAAAGGAGCCATAAACTCCAGCAGCAGTTACACAAACAGACGGATGGATCCTCGGGAGGACACAATCTGGAGCTCCTTATGCATGTATGCAAGAGCCACTGCGCACACACACACACACACACACACACACACTACAACGATGAGAAATAGAAAAAAAAATGCATTATTAGAATATCTTATGGCTCTTCTATTCAATTGTGTTATGTTTTTAAATGTTGCAGTGATTTTCTAGCAGAGGTGGAGTTAGAATGCAGAACTGTGTTTTATTGTTATATTCATGCTAGCTCCAACTTAAATTGTGTTGTTGTTGTTGCCTTTGTTGACCTGCCAGACTTATGTCTGACAAAGTTTTTGTCCCTTTGGAGATCATTAAAAGCCCTCTAAATGTATTCACTGAGAAATTCTTGATTTCTCAATCACAGGTCGTGCACCCGCCCGCCACAGCTGTGTGCATCAAGATGGCAAGTGTTGGAGGAAACATGGGAGAGATTTGGTCATAGTTGCATGTTGGAGCCTTAGTCACACCTGGACTCAGATGAAGAATCTGACGATCACAAAATTAAGAAACTAGTATAAGAATGGTGTCTTTCTTTCTTTTCTCTTTTTTCTTTTTTGTACACGGCAGCGGCTGACACAAAGACTGTGTTCTTCATAGCCAACCAAGTTTGCCCGAGAGCTGACTCATTGAACAGTGTTATTTGTGATGCACTGAATCTGGTTTGCTTGATTTGCAAACTTCTTTTGCAAAAGCCAAAAAAAAAAAATAAAATAAATCAACAACTTTGACGGTTGTCTTTGTATAGAGGAAGAATATCCAGGAGCTGCTCTGTTATGTGCTTTGTTTTACTTTGCAGGCTTGTGTCCTTGCAGCATTCTTTTTTCCCTCTACAGATTGATATAAGTAAATTTGGTCAGATTCTGCCTTCTGCCTGGCCTCCTTTCAGACAGTAAACCAGACAAATGTGATTGAAGCATGTGTGGTCTGGCCACAAAAGAAAAAAAAATACACTATGAAACCAACAACACATCAAGCATTAACAAAATCCTCAACTATCTAATCGTTTCATTTGCTCCTATGGACAGATTTGACCTTGGAGTGAGCAAGTAAGTCACGCTTATTATGGTTCTTCCATTGTACAATTTATTTTCATCAAAATGCCTCATTTCATTTTTGCCCCGCTGTTGTGAGCCTAAACAAACTCTATATGTTGTTTCAGGCAGGTTAGTGGGTGTTTAATTGGTGCACAATTGATTTTGTTAGGGTCAGGGTTTTCATAATCATACATTTCTGCAGCGGCAGACGAGAGACGAATCAATAAAGAGAAACATTTGGGCTTAAACCCTGCTCCTGTGTTTGAGGCACGTGTCAGCATTGTCTATATTTACAGCCCTGCTACACTCATATTTTCAGTTATTTGCCAAAAAAGAGACAAAATAAAAAAGCTGAATTTAACTACTTTCTGAAGATGTGATGAAACTATCATAATTGTACAGATAAAAATCTGATATTGTGCCACTTGTACATTACTTGACATTTAGTTATTGATTGTTTCAGTTGTAACTAACTAACGAACTGGTCTTTCGGAGATGACAGCAGTCGAGTGGATAGGGTCAAATGTACCCGCTAACACGGGAAAAATATCTGGTGGTTGACACAGTGTTCACCAGTTAAGATCATTGCAAACAGTGTTATTTTTTTTTAACATGAAATTGCTGAACCTGACTGATTGCAGTTCTGTCACGCATTTAAAAAATGGCTCACAACTTTCACCTTTGAGTCATCGGAGTGGGTGATGTTTTTCCATCACAATTTCCTCCTAAACATTTTCAGAATTGCTCTTTCTCATAGCCTCATCAAAACACCCTGACATTACCTGCTCTTACTGCCACTTCTTTATTTCCCAACGTCCAATGTAAATGACTCGAGGGATGTTGGTGTGGTTGAAAAATAAATGGAGTTTTTTATGTCTATGCTCTGATGTTTCTTATTTCAGCGAAGGACATTTCTTTTCATATGCACATGCTTCTGCCCAAACCTCGAAAGGGGAACAGGAGATGACTATTATCAGAAGCAAGACCATATCTCCCGGTGGTTTATTTCTTTGTACTTTATCACCTCAAAACCAAAAAGAAACAGTTATTTGGTATGTTCTCCTTCCAGATGCTTTTTTCGGTTAACGCTTGTGGTCACATCTCTCAAAAACTCTGCGTTTAAACTTCTCCGTGAGCTGCATCCATCTTTAAGTTACTGCTTGTTTTCTGCCTTTTCTCGACTCCGCCGCGTTTCTGCCTTTAAATACCTCCGAGCTTGCAATCATGACTGTCAGGTGCTGTCATTGCTCTGTGCACATGCAATCGCACATGCAGGTGCACGCATAAACATGCAGTGTGAGGCAGAGATGAGACACAAGTGTCAGATGGAAGAAATGGCAGCCATCACTCTGATAACTCTCCTCAGTGAAAACTCAATCCATGTTGGCTCACTCTTTCTGCCCCTCCCTCTCTGGAGATATATTTATTGTGGCTCTGTTCTATTTTTACGAGCGAAGGAGAGTGATTTGCGGAAGGAGCACTGTTTTTGTCACTTCTGAAACGCAACAACTGGCAGACTTCTCTTGTCAGCAGAGTGATAATGATTGTTCTTATAGTCGCATGGTGGATTTCACATTAGACAAACAATACTTATAAATGTAAAAATCCAGTTTGCTTACTGAACGCATGCCACTTATCATGAAAGAA
>KV751320.1:11473745-11510785 GCA_001698575.1 Mola mola | reverse complement strand
TAATTGGCGGTTTGAGTCCAGACAAAGTCACGGTCTTCAAGTGACTGAGTCACTTGACACTGAACAACAAAATCCTCCTAACGCTGGGCCATCTGTCTGTGAATGGTTTCCTAACTCATGATGATGATACCACAGTTCGAAACATGAATATGTATGAATGGGTTCATGGGAAAAAAAGAGTTAATTAGACCCAAAAGTCACTGTATAAATGGAAGTCGAATTACCATCAGGTTAATTCAGCGCTCGTGCTATTGGCTAATTTAAAACATCCCTCCATACCTGACAGTTTGTACAGAATGGGGATGAAAACAGCATTTTGCCTTAGTTGTAATTGTAAACCCTGCCTACCTTGAAAGCTAAAAACTAACATGTCATATCAAGTGTGAATTTAAGTTGCAGTTTAAGCAACAGGTGGAGAACAAATGAAATGGGGGATGATACGTTCTGTTATGGCTACCTGGAGGCCAGATGTAAAGCTAGGTATCATGGGTATCATCAATGCACCACTGGTAAGACATGTGTAAAATGTACAGTGGCCGGACAGCACAGCAATACAGTTTCAGTAGAATAACCTCTCGTGAAAACAAACTTATGGATCATGGTTAGGTTACAAATGCTCGCTCTAGAACTGCTGGCTTGTAATTTTCAACCTAAGATGTATTAAGGTCTTTTTATCAGCCAGTCCCTGCATCTATCTTTTCTTGTAAAAGTGCTGTACAAATGCTAACAGGTTTGGCAGTTTAGGTGTCATCTCACAGAACAGTGGGTGGAAAAGACAACAGACAACAAGGGAGATGAAGATTGAAGAGGTGTGACAAGCTACTGTCAGCAGGAGATTGCGTTTGGCTTGGATCACCATGTATGTGTGCGCGCGTGCACATATGATTTGCTCATTTCTTCGCTCTTCTATGAGCTTGTGCCAAAATAAGCTCATTACCATCACAGGACTCAGGGCTGAAATTCAGAAATTCATTAGCTCAATGATTTGCATAGTCTCGGTTTCCTCTGCATCTGTGTGTGAGTGTGTGTTTGTGTTCTAGGTATATGTGTGTTTGGCACCGCTCACTGCAGGCACTCAAACCCACTCCTACCTGCTGCTCTGTCATGGTTTCTTTTCCCCTTGTGTGGTTGAATTAAAATTTTCCCCCTTGATCTGCTGAAGGTTCGAGCTCCAGCACAATTCATGTTCAAAGAACCCCAGTCTGAGAAGCACAGACTGACAATTACTGCAACAAAGGCATGACCGACAGGGAGAGAAGCTTTAATTGAGTTAAAATTGAGTTTCTGAATAGATCATTGTGTTAATTTTAGAATAAATATACTTCTTTCCTTGCAGAGTGCACTTCAGCTCAGGAGAGCAAAGATATGAAATCTTTCTCATGGCCCTTTTTTCTGTTATTTCATTTCGCTCATGGCAGTGTACTCATTTTCTGTCCCGTGCTTATCTATGATACTGCCATGATCTATTCTGTGCCTTATGCACAATATCAAAGATTTAGCTGGGAGAACACTGCAGTATGATACACAGGGCGTTTTAATCTTCAGTTATAAATGGTTGACTTGCACAAAGTTATATCAAAGATGACAAGTTAGTTACAATCATTGCCGTCATCTCAATGTTTTGTTTTGTAATAACTAAAGAGGTTTATCTCATTCACGCAGACATTTTTTTTTTTTTTTAATTTACACTGTTTTGATAAAATAATATGTATTGAGTGTTGACCTGTCATTTCAGTTGTTAGAACTTGGCAAGTTTAACTCCGATGTCCAAAGTCATCAGGCTTGCAGATCCTCAGCTCATCCCCAAAATCAGGACTTTCGTCTTGGATGTCTGTGTTTTAGATAAAGAGGTGCCCTTCCAGTGGAGCAAATTCCATCCAATGATGCCCTTGATCACCAATGCCCTTCAGGCAGCCTAAGTCTGAAAATACTTTGGCTGGATGTTTGTCAACGTAAAGCCAAATCTGCCATTTTACAGTTATAAATCATCCGTTAATGAGTAGAAATTATGCTTTTCATAAATAACATTTTTTATAGTTTCAAACACAAAAATATATCATTTCATTGGCCAGCAGAGAAAAATCTTCCTGCCTCACACACAAACTCAGTATATACACAGTGACACTGGGGTCATGCATTTGTTGACTTCAGCAGCTGTGCACGTGTCACCCTCCCTGATGTAACTGCATTTGTAAAAAAACTAAAACGGAAATGTCTGCGGAGACATGGATTGTGTCTTAGAGTCTGAGTCTCTGTGTCCTTTGAATATCCTTGAACATCTCAAGTGGAGTCCAGCTTGATTAGGAATCTGCTGCAACCTTTAAATGACGGGAAAGGATTCAATTGAAACACATTTCTCGATGAATCCCCCAGGAAACAACATTTTACATGTCAGAGTGTCAGTCTATAATGACAGGATAAAAGAACCATAAATCAAAAAGAGCAAAACGTTTCCATCGCTTTTTTAATGTGAATGAAATGATGGCCAGTTTTAAATTCCCTTCTGTTGGCTTGTATTGTATTTAAAATGAAACAAAACAGTTCATCTGTTAAGTCATATTGTAATAAAATACAGTGAAATACTATATGATATGTAAATATTTTGTTTAAAAAACATACTTTTGTATGAAATGACGATTTCACGTAAATGTATAAACTCCTCGTCTTCTTCCTTTTTTGGCTTTTTCGAGGAGTTGCCACAGCGAATCACCATCCTCCATCTTTTTCTGTCCTCTGCATCTTCTTCTGTCACACCAACTATCTACATATCCTCTCACCACATCCATGAATCTCCTCTTTGGTCTTCCTGCCTGGTAGCTCCATCTTAAGCATCCTTCTACCAATATATTCACTGTCCCGCCTCTGCACATGTCCAGGCATTCCCAATCTGGCCTCTCTAACTTTGTCTCCAAAACTTCCAACCTGTGCTGCCCCTCTGATATGCTCATTCCTAATCCTGTGATACTACCATGATCTATTCTGTGCCTTAGGTACAATATCAAAGATTTAGCTGGGAATACGCTGCAATATGATACACAGGGCATTTTAATCTTCTCTCGTCTCGTCTCTTCCAAGGAGAATCTCAACAGCTTTAACTCTGCAACCTCCAGTTCTGCCTCCTGTCTTTTGGTCATTTTCACCATCTCCAAACCAAACAACATTGCTGGTCTCACTACCCTCTTGTTAACCTTTCCTTTCACTTTTGCTGCTACTCTTTTGGCACAGATCACTCCTAACACTTTTCTCCACCCACTCCACCCCACCTGCACTCACTTATTCACCTCTTTACCACTCTCCCTGTTGTTCTGGATATTTGACCACAAGTACTTAAGCTGATGTACCCTCTCCACCTCTACTCCCTGTAACCTGACCGTCCCACTTGCCTCTCTTTCATTCACACACATGTACTCTGTCTTGTGGACGACTGACTTTCATTCCTCTTTTTTCCGGTCCATACCTCCACCTCTCCAGGTTTTCTTCCAGCTACTCTCTGCTGTCAGCACACATCACAATGTCATCTGCAAATATCATTGTCCACAGAGATTCCTGCCTGACCTCATCTGTCAGTCTGTCTATCAACTAACTTTCTGTTTTACAGTTTCCGCCTCTTCCACCCTTCTTTCCCTCTCATTTCCTTCATTCATCAGCTCCTCAAAGTACTCCTTCCATCTTTTCAGCACACTCTCCTCAATGGTTAGTACATTTCCATTCCTGTCCTTAATCACTGGAACCTGCTGCAAATCCTTCCCAGCTCGATCCCTCTGCCTCATCAGATGATACAGATACTTTTCTCCTTCCTTAGTATACAAACTCTTGCAAAGTTCATCATAATCCTTCTGTTTAGCCTTCGCCACCTCCTTCTCCACCTTTCGTTGCATCTTCTTATATTCCTGTCTACTGTCCTCCGTTCAAACCTCTTTCGCTGAATACTCTCCTGTACTTCTTCATTCCACCACCAAGTCTCCTTATCATCCGTCCTCTGTCCAGAAGACATACCAAAATCCTCACTACCTCTCTCCCTGATCACTGTTGCTGTAGTTACCCAGTCATCTGTCAGTTCTTCATAACCACCCAGAGCCTGTTTCAACCTCTCCCTGAAGTCCTCACAGCAGTCTGCCTTTAGTCAGCTTCAACCATTTCATCCTCTGCTCTGCATTTGCTCTCTTCCTTTTCCTCACAACCAGAGTCCTTATACAAGCGACCATCTGTTGCTGTCTGGCTACACTCTCTCCTGTCACTACCTTGCAGTCTCCAATCTATTTCAGATTGCATCGTCTACACAGAATGAAGTCCACCTGTGTGTTCCTGCCTCTGCTCTTATATGTCACCCTGTGTTGTTCCCTCTTTTGGAAGTAGGTATTCACCACAGCCATTTCGATTCTCTTTGCAAAATCCACTGACATCTGTCCTTCCAGGTTCCTTTCATTGACACCAAACATGTCCATCACCTGCTCATCACCTCTGTTCCCTTCACCAACATGCCCATTGAAGTCTGCTCCAATCACCACTCTCTCCTCCCTGGGAAAACTCTCTACCACTTCATCTAACTCACTCCAGAATTTCTCTTTCTCTTCCATCTCACAGCCAACTTGTGGGGCATTATCACTGACAACAGTCATTATCATACCTTCAATTTCCAGTTTCACACTCATGACCTTTTTCCGACACTCTTTTAACCTCTACAACATTCTTAGCATAATCCTCCTTCAGGATCACACCTACTCCATTATCTTCCAATCCACACCATGATAGTAAGTTTGAACCTTGCTTGCCTTGCTACTCTTCCACCTGGTCTCTTGCATACCAAAAACATCAACCTTTTTTCTCTGCATCATGTGAGCCATTTCTCTACCTTTGCCTGTCATCATGCCAACATTTAGAGTTCCTACTCTCAATCCTACACTCTTGACTTTCCTCTTTTTTTCTCTGTCTCCTCACGTGTTTCCCTCCTGTTGTTTTTCGACTAACAGTAGCCCAATTTCAATCCGGTACCCGATAAATCAACAGCACTGCTGGCTGTCGTTTTTAATCTGGGTCCTGATCGATCCAGTATGAAATTTCCCGGCACTAGAAATACAATGGTTTGTGACCCCTAGTGGCTGGTTTAAATGTTAGAATGAAACATATATAGGTATATATTGTTTAAGTAATTTAGAATATGTGATTTTCAATGTAGCGTGACCAAATTGAGGAATTCCAGTCATCAAAACCACTTGTCTGTTAAACCACGCATGTATGCTGGAATTAATTAGCTGTTTTTCCTCCCACCTTGAATGTTGATGGATATCAAATTCAACTTGAAATGTCTGTTCATTACGCAGGTAACTGGAGAAAAACTGTGTACTCTCATATTCCAATCCAGGGCCGCCCAGTCGCACAAGTTAGAGTAGATGGATAGCCAACTTTTATGAGTTTTACTTATATACATTTTAACAAGAAGTGTATGAAAACGGGCATCAAATGAGTCAACATTCCACTGGGAAAAACGCTGAATTAGCTTGTTTGGTATGGTTTGTTTCTTTTTGCAGCATTTTATATACTGTATCACAGATATGATTTGGATCTATTTGAACACATTTGTATGATATTCTAGTCTGGGGAAATATGACCACATGGAGATGAAATCTTACCTGAAATATTTTTCACTGCTGTTGTATATTGTTATCTGCCTCATATTTATTTCTTTGGGTTATTCTTTCCTCCCGGTATAAAAACTCTAATATATACCCTGCTCTTATCCATTTTATAGAGTAATGTACAATTTCATTGGCTGATTTTAAAATTGTGATCATACTCAGCATCTCAATCACAGAATGGACTATTACCACTTAATGTGAGGTATTATGTCAGGACTTATTACTGTCATCATTATTGTTACATATTATATCAGAGCAAGGGTCATGAAAGGAGCTATTGGCAATTATAGGAATGGCAGATAAAATATAAGTGCACCTTCTTTTTTTATAAAGTTTCAGAGGTGTTTAATAAATTAATTTTGAAATTATTCTCAAATTATCACAACACACACACACTGAATCGTAGCCTTTGAATCCCACCTACATACCTGCATTGTGACTGACAAATACAATGGCAGCTACCATTACAGCAACAGCCTCAATTATGTAATAAGCCATCAGCTAGTCAGTTAAACCATTTTTGAGAGAGTTCCACTGAGGTCCGGCTGAAGCAGTTGGTTGGTTGTCATGGCATTAAAATGTAAAAACGCAATAATAGTCGTCACTCAGAACATCGGGTAGGCCGTCCAAGTCATTGTGAGTCACAGTGTTGCAGAGAAAAAACATTTTGCAGCATCACTGTGCTAGTGAGAAAATAGGGTAGATACCCACTTAAGATTTTAGATATGTCCGTGAGTGGGTGTAATAAAGGAGTTGATACTGCATTCAAAGATGTACCCTGTTCATTTAACTTTCCAGAAGTGATCCCGACCAGCCATCCACAGCAAATTGGAAAGCACAAGCAAGTGCAGCAATTGATTGAACAGATAAGCAAACTTATTGTGGGTACAAATCAGAGGAACGAAAATGTTAACGGCATATTTCACAACACAAACTCTGGTTAAATCAAATGTGCTGAAAACATTTTTCAGATTGTGGACCACTGTACCACTAACAGTGTGCTACGTTAAAGACTCTGATGCCTCTGATGAAACCATTTTTTTTTTACTTTGTTTAAGTGTCTTAGGGCATTTGTTTTACTACAGCACACATGACCGAAATAGAAAGACAATTTTACAGCTGAGGATTTCTGCTTTTGTTCTTCCACAGTTGCCAAAAAACATGGGTCTTTTACTGTACGTAGAAAACCTAAGGAACCAATCCTGATGACTTGGGAGGATGAGCTTAGCATTATAGAAACTAAACTAACAATTCAGATGGATCAACTTTTACATAACCTTGTGCAAGTAGAGTTTCCTCTTCTTCTCTTGGGAACCTGTGTTGTTTAAGTCGTTTAAATTGTTTGAGTCAGATTAAAAAAAAAAAAATCTTGTGGCTAATCCCAACGTCATAAAATGCTGAAAATCTAATCAGCTCTAGATCTCATGGATATTTACTAGTGTGTAATAAAAAAAAATCAAGATTGATCCGTGTCTGCATCAGTATTATGATTCCATATTATTCCATATATTCACTGATATAATTATTACAGTTAAAATGCTGTTAGAGGTGCCACCACAACTCACCTGCAACAGCAGCCAAGGCCTGGGAGCAAATTCAGTGCGTGAACCGCAGTAATATCGCTACATCTCATTAAAGTACTAACAATACTTTAGACCATTAGACAACAATGTGTCAACACGCTGAAAAAAGATTTGTTATATATATTTTTTTTCTGCCTGATCCTGAATCAGGATCAGGCAGTAAAGTCAGTCATCACTATCCACATAATGCTGTGCCTTTCTCTCATCCACACAAAATACAAGGTGATCAAGACTTTGTCACTGGGAATGTGCAATGCAAATTCACCAGCAGAACTTCTTTGTAACTTTATTGAGATTTTAGGGTCCATTTTACTTTGTGTCTACATCTGTCAACCCACATCATTCCAAGCTTCTTTAAAAGCCAAAAAGAACTATCAGTGCTAACAGGAGCATGAAAGCATGACACTGTTTTTCTGGAACCTCAGTGAAATTATTATACAATTGGCCTGGCTTATGAATAACACACCATCCACCCACAAAGCTTCCATCCAAACTGCATGTCATTTGCAGTAGCGCCATTCCACATTAGGGTATTCTCATGAAAGTGGCATGAATGTGATTGAGAAAATGTAATGTAAGATAAAGGACTAGGACATTGCTCTTGGAGTACGTTGGGTTGATGAATAGGTCAAACAAGTAGAGGATCTTGAACCAGGAACCAGCATACCGGAGTTCGCATCCCATGTGAAACAGAAGTTTATAATGACCATTGTTCTTTCTTGTCCATGAGTAAAGTAGGTAATATTATGATTGTGATTTACCCCAAATAATGATAATTTTTTTTCATTAAACCTTTAGTTTTAATGCCTGAACCTAATCAATCGTAGGTCATGTAACAACTAATGTTACAAGTTTAAAATCACTGATTTCCCCCATGTGTAAAACTCATTAATGTTGGCACCATTAAATAAAATGCAAAAAGATGAAAATGCATGAAACAACATGGAATGGATGACCTTAAAACTGACACGTTATCTGTACATCATCTATTGAGATCATCAATACAACCGCCTAAACAAACAGCTGAGGTACTACAGGTGTGTCATTAATGTATATGAATGCAATTTAAACCATTTTACTCAAGATTAAATACCTTATTCCACAAAAAATTATTAAAGCAAGTGCAAATGTGTTTCACAAGCTCTCACCACCCCTGCTTGTTAATGACAGAGACTCTGGAATCATGATACTGTCACCTGTTAACCAATGAACTAAATGATCTGTAACCAAACTTGGAAAGTGTGTCAATATTTGTATTTATCACAATATTCTTCAAACAATTCAGGAGTACATAATCTGTACTGGATACTTGTTTCAACCAAATATGCTCAACAGTAGTTTATAAGTGGAATGTTCCAAACATGGAACACTCTATAAAAAAAAAAAAAAAAAAAAAGGAAAATGCCATCTTTATCCTCAATGAAGGTCTATGATGGGGAATACAGAACAGTCCTCCCATAAAGTTCAGTCCTAGAACCGACCCGTTACCAACAGTCATCTCATGTTCTTGGTAATTGTCTTTCAGTTGCTTTATGTGTCCTCTGGGAAAATGTGACATGACAGTCGCGGCCATCAAATGGTAACACTTTATGGCACTGTAGCAACACCACTGACTGGCTGCAGTCAGTGGTGTTGCTACAGTGCAACATGGATAGTATATAGTTGTTTTTACACTAACCATGAGAAATTATTGCATACATCCTGCCATTTTTGTATTCTCACCGACCCGCTGCACTTTTCTAAATGCCAATATATTAAACAGAGAATAAGTACTCTAGGTTTCCACCAAAATGGACATAAATAACTTCTCATAAAGATGAAAGTCAGCAGTTTAACTTCATCTTGACTGATTTGATTTCCACTGAGTTCGAGCAGAGCCAGAGCAGTTAAAAACACATTATTATCCTTGCACTTTTTGCAAACACTATTTCTTCTTGATTGGCCTTTATCTTTGAACAAACTCCATTTTTTTCATTTAGGTCTAATTTACATTGTAGCTGGTAAGAGGGTTTCATTTATTTTAAATGTAATTTGAATGTCCTCAAATTTAGTTTTATCTCTTTTTGGATGTTCAGATGAAAACGAGGACTTTGAAAGTGCATTTTTCTTTCATTTTTAATATTTTATAAACAAAATGATTGAAATGTGTGTCTATTAGAGGCCCACTTTACAACAAAACTAAAGTCTTTGAGAACCTCACAGAGGCTATGAAACTGGATACATTTACACATTTCTGTAGAAATATTAAAACCTACCAGACTGTGAAGATACAAGAGTTCTGTTTACAGCTACAAAATGACACTGGCCCAACCCCTCTATTTCAATTATTTTTGGAGTTATCAACAAACAACATGATTTTTGACCTTTGGCCACCATAATGTAATCAGCTGTAGATTGGGCCACACCTTTGATGAAAATTTCACCAAAATTGGTCAAGTAGTTTTTGTGTAATCTTGCTAACAAACAAATCAACCACCAAACGTTGTCATTATCGAGCTGTTGCATGGCGACCTCAATAAATCTAACTTCATGATAAAAATCGTCCCACACAATTTTAATTCTAATTCAAGTTGTGACTGTCAGCAGTCCAACTACACTGGCAAGCCATAGCCATTATGAGGCTTCAGCCTGCGACGTTCTTCTAGCTTGCTGGCCCACACCTCAGTTTTACCATTAAATGTTACATAAAACAGTGTTTATATTCCTGGATGTTATTGTGTGTCCATTGGTTGGTCCACACTTTTATCCAGACTGAATAAAGTTCACAATAAATTATAATAAATCTGACCATCCAAAAAGCGCTTTTATTGGGTCAACATTTGAATTTTTCTTGAATTTTCCCTGTCTCCGCTGTACTTCATGTTCAGTGCTTCTTTGCAAATATTAGCGCTTCCATGTGAACACGGTAAACATTAAACCTGCTGAAGATTAACAAGTAGCCATTATGTTGTGGCGCTGTATTCTCAGCTAATGCCTGTGTCAGAGTCAACTACTGTTTTATACATTTGTGGATGTAATTGCAAAGAGGGAAGAAACAGTCTGGCTGCATGCATAAATGAAACAACAGGAACTGTTATGACAGACTGCAGGGTTTTTTTTGATTTGCAATTTTCTTTATCAGGTCTTTGTTTAAATGTGTTGAGGGGTGTCTGGTTGAGCAAGAGATTTCTCAATATCAGCATTCCTTCTCTCCCTCTGTCCCTCACCTCTGTTTCTTCCTCTCACACCCCTCTCTTCTCCTCCCTCGTCCCACCTGTGTTCATCCTTATCAGTGGCCAAAAGCTGCCACGGTATCGACTCCGCTCTAAAGTTTGTTTCTGCCTTTGTTCTTCAACCCATCTCCGTCAGACAGGATTTGGAGTCTAATCACTTTCACCTTCCCGACCTCTCTTTGCTTAATACACCCTCCCTCCTCTCTTGCGTTGTCTTAAACCTCCACCTTCCACTACTCCTCTCTTCCTTTCAAAGGGAGAGCAAAGTATTGCCCTGTGTTACTCCTGAGGCTCAGTGAGTTGTCATTGTGAAGTTAATGAGAGAGGGTGACGTGATATTTTTCCAGTGTCACAGCCTCCTGCTGGAAGTTTTCACATTAAGAACTAATGATATGCTTCCTTAAAGGTATAGTACGCAGGATTGGGTTATAGGTTACTGACCACGGGTGGTGTTTGTAGATGGACCATTCAAAGCCGGCCCCTCCTCCCCCAGCCCAATGACACCCAAAGCACATGTTTGCAAATAACCCTTGATGTGTTTGTAATGTACTCCACAAGTTATATTAGTGTAAAAATGCCAATATCTTAGCAAGCTGCTAAGGTTAGCTGCCAGCGCAAACCTGTCCAACAAAGACCCCTGTATCACTCTTCATCCCCATTCTTTCCTTCAGTGCTCACCATAAGGTGAAAGCCAACCTCAAATTCACTCTGGCTTGGAATGACATTGCCTGCAAGGCAAATAACCTTGCTAAAGGCCTACCTGTGTTACAGTTGCTTCTCATACCTCCCAGGTCATGACTCCAAGAAAGATCCCAGAGCAACAGAATGAGAAAAAACAGGCAGAGGGGAGGGTCTCTGCACAGAAACACACAACCAAACACTTCTACTGGGCCATTAAAAATGATTGAGAGAAATTACTGTTGTATAACTATATGCATTCTTTTAATAATTAATCCTATGTTCCATATACCTTCAGTTAAATTTTAAGCTATTTTCTGGAATCTGTCCTAAACACATGGCCAAGTCTTTTTTTGTTTGTTGGTTTTTTTTTTAAAATGTTGACACGTATTTTCTGAGGTGACCACATTTGTACTACAAGTGTGTGAGCAGAATAATAAGTAAAAAGGAGATTGGACTGAAATGCAGATACCAGAGGCATAGCTGATGCAGTACAGTGATTGTTGTGGAGTGGGACAGAGATCGGCCACATTTATTAATAATGCTTCTATAAAAGCAAGGACTCAGTGTATGTCGGTCTGCCTCTTGCATAGCACAAAAAACTTTTGTCAGATTGACTTCAATCTTGGCAGGTGTATTGGTGATGACCTCATGTTTTTGGTGCAATATTAATAAAAATCTTGCCAATTTTACGTGGAGCGCTGCTCCTGCTACCCATCTGAGCAAACAAGGAGACAGCGTCCCCTTCCTTTGTAAGATGGGATTGCATGTGATTCAGAGTTTCATCCAACAGGTACACGTCCCGAACAGGCACTTTACTAGTAAATAAAGTCTGAACCATAACTCATAGATCCTTACATTTATTTATTTATTTACCTTGAAGCTGTTTAGTACAGTTGTTACCCTTAAAGAAACTCTGTTATACATAAATTCATAATTGTAGATTCAGTATTGAATGTGTTTTGTACATATTTTATCAATTTTTAAATCATCCATCTTCATTAGCGTCAACACTAACAGCCATATTTGTTTTTGCATAGCAAATATGGCATATAGCTTTTGAACAAGCTGTGCTATACACAAAGTGGTGCTATACATAACATATGCTTGAAACTTTTTTAAAAAAAGTAAGAGGTAGGTTGACGTGATTCTTCTTCATGTGAGTGAGTGGTAGCAACTTGGGTAACTTGTAAGATATAAATGGATATATACTGTATAATCCACAAGAATGAAAGTGTTCTCAACATTTCCCTTCAGGAGTTCATCCAAAGCTCTCACAGGATGCACATCACATTTCAGTTTTCTCATTTTCAGGAACTAGAAACTATATACTGCAGTAAGCCAGTAATAACCAGGACATATCATAATACTAGCGCAGTGACTGTCTGCTAATGAGCTGTTAGCCAAAAGTTGAACTCCCTCTGCTGACATGTGCAGAAATTAGGCACTTAGTCTGTTACTGTAACCCTGAGATAAACAATGGACAGAGATTAGGTCTCTCTTCATTAGAACTCATCCGCCTTGACTGTGAGGGAAAAGACTTCAAAGACACATCATGTGAGGTACATTTATATGCAAAGCTATGAAGTGCATAGCATCTTGTGCATATTATCATAGTTATGTCCATTATTCCCCTTGATTATAACAATAATATCCTAACCAGAGGTGTATGTGTCTGACACAGAACAGGCGTGAAGCACACAGGCATGACTGGTTAGCACTGAGGTAAATATGCAAGTCCAAAAACGTTTAAAACCATGGCAAGGAGCAGGTAAAGGCTGAGGAGGCAGGATCAGGGTACAGGGGTGATAAATGCTGAAAGCATAACGTGCATATGGGTAAAATGAATGAATAATTAAAAACAGAGGCAGCAAGAAGCAGGCTATGTGAGGGAATGGGTTTGCTGGAGAGCAGTTCCGTTTCTAAAATGAAATGAGTGAGTTAGAAGTGGATTAAATGAATGAATACTGAGAGATTAGGGTGGGTGACATATTCAGATTATGTACATAAGTACAGTAAAAGTACAAATATAAAAATAGAATAAATATGCACAATTTATGGAGCCAAATTAGTCCAAAAATCATATCATAAAATGAGTATGTATACGAAACTTGCGGTGAAAAATAAGATTGGCAGTTTGAGAGCAGTAAGAGTTGTCCATGTATGTAGGTGACTATTGGTGATTTAGCTGAGATTGTGGGCCGAGCTCGACTTCTGTGGCCTGCCTGAATTGATGCAAACTACTCGATACCGCTTCATAATAGCATACAATTAGCTAAACCTACATTACAACCACAATATGTACTCCACTCATGTGCTGGATCTGGATGGTAATGTTGTATTCGGAGTAGTGTGGGTCCATTCCTCCATATTTTTAAAAAGATTACATGTACACACTTCACATCTGTCAGGGTCCGCCAGTATAAAGGGTCAGTCAGTGTTTCCCCTCTTGTTTTGAAATCCCTATGTGTCTATTCCCCACTTCCTGTCTAGTCTTGTCCCTCAGGTCCCTCAGGTGTGTCTGATTTGTCCCTCTCCCTAATGTGTCCCACCTGCGTCCAATTGACTACTTCTCCCTCATGTATTTAACCCCCCGTGTTCCCGTCCTCCTTTGCCAGATTGTCTTATCTTCCCCGCGAGCATTCCAGCATTTAACCCTTGTAAGTCTCCTTGTGTCCGATCTATATTCCATGTTTTGGTTACTGAGTCTTATCCTTAATCTGTACTTTCGCGTAGATTGATTTCCTGATTTTGACTATTGTTAATAAAACGACTGTCGATTCAGAACGCTCCCTGTTGTCTCTGCATTATTGGATCCCCCAGATCTGGTACCTGATAACATTCAGACAGAGAGCAGTCACAGATTATTGTATCTCTAATAATCTATGCCTGAAGGCATTATGGAATAATTAGCACCATCGCTGCTGATCCTCTGTGTCTTTGTGATAGTGAAATAACCATTGAAGGCTTGAAGGATCTTCATTATTTGCACACTAGTTGATATCTATGAAGTCTGGGGCTGATGAGGATTATTGGAGGCATTATATATATATAATAATGAATGATGTTTTTTGTTTTTTTTTCTTATTCTCCCTAACTCCATTAATATGAGTCCAATCTTCTCCAAATGACAAGCAAAGTGATTGAATCACATACTTTCACAGTGACACAAGGTACATTCTGTTGTGGTACTCTTTTCGTGTGTACGTCAGTGATTTCGGGGCGATACCAGTGTGGTCACATGCCAACCTAGTTGACTAGTTTGCTCAACAATTACTTGCTTCAGACTAGACGAGTGACTGAAGCAAGCATTTGAAAGTGACAAAAATAGATATATTTAACAGCATGAAGATGGACAAACGCAGCTAACCACACAGCTAACGCTAACGTTAGTGTTTAGAACGGTTCAAAACACACTGCTGCTATCCTTGCAGCAACATAACATGTTCACTCCCCCTCTCCAAATCACTTCAACTCACACACAAGCAATGTAGAGCGATAAATAACACTGTAGGCACAAGGAACTGTTGCATTTGTTGTTTTTTTTACTCATTACCAGCTGAAAAATGTTTATCAATTGTGTGTAAAAAAAAAAAAAAAAAGAACATCTCCCCAGCTGGGAAGATGTTAATGAGTGATTCATTCCTGACCACAGTCATTTAGGATTTAATCTTTTGCCATGTTGAACTTAGTTAGGTGCGAGAAGGAAGGCCGCTCAGATGACTAAACATCTTTAAATCATATTCCTCTTCTTTATTACAAAGGAGAAGAGCGCAGAGCCCACTTCTTCCTCTCCGCACGGCCCGCTGAGGGCTGCAGATGAGAAACTAATAAAAGACAGCAGAGAAAATGGCTTCATGTCAGTGTAATACATCGGGGTTAAATGGGAAGGAATTGGCTTTAGATTGAAGTGATTCGCATGTTTTAGCCTGCAGTTTCCCTGCTGCGGCTGCAATAATTGAATTACTTCAAAAATCAGACCAGACTGAATTCTCAATCCCCACACACACACACACACACAGAAGCGTTCCTTTGGAGATGTGTTCCTCCCTTCATCTCTTTCATGATTGAGAGGCTTCAGAGGATAAGCGTGAGATCAAACATAGTACCGGTTAAACCACAGCAATTACACTATCCACCTGAGGGAGGAAGAGGGAAAGGGGAGTATGGAGGGCAATGGGGGGGGCGGATGCTTACAGAGTGGGAGAAGGAGGACAGATAAAGAGGGAGTGTGTGAGAATAAGTGTAAATGAGAACAGATTGCAGATTAGGAATTCAGAGCACTGTTGAATTAAATGGGTTTTGGGAAACGGGGATTGTTCAGGTAATCTGTTTTAATAAGATACGATTCGCAGGGGCCTTCGGTGTATATGAAGGTGCAGTCTTTTCAGCACCAAACAGCAAGTGCATTGTGGTACTGAATGTTTTTCTCTGAAAAAGAGTCTGTTTGTGCAGACAGCAGCAACTATATGTGCTTTTAGGTTTGTTGGAGGTGCACGATGAATGAATTTGTGAATAATAAATTGAATACTGGAGAGGGAACACAGGACACTCTTGTGTCACATCAATATCTCGTAGTAAGCTTTTGTTTGTGTGTTACTTTCAGTGCCATCAGCTTCATAAATGGTTACTATAACAACGTCAAGAACAGAAACACAGAAAACAAGCCAATAACCGCAGGGATTCCTTCAAAACTAAATGAAGTAATCAAGAAATGCAGTGACGTTTCCCCTTCATAAACAAGCTACAGCCTTGTAGTGTGAACTTGAACTTGTTATCAACAGTTTTTCCACATCCAGCAGTTACAGAGCAACACGGGTCTTCATTTAGAACTTTCTCTCTCCAGTGGATGGATACTAATGGATGAAGTCCAATGTTCTCTCAGTTTCTGCTCTTGTTTTGGTCTCTACCAACGCCAGAGAGAAACATCTAGCTCCAGTGTTGTGTATGAACACACCACATAAGCGCTCACTGGTGCTGACCGATACTGCGGAACTGTCCACCTGAAAAACTGCCAAAAGCACACAAAACAGGTCAAAAGTTGTAGCAAAACTGCTTTGTCGCACTGTTTGATATTACCGACATGCGAAATGTGGGGTGGCTGGTGAAAACAATCTGACGCAGTTACTAGTATGTCTTATAAATATTTGAGGAGTTTTTTGAAATTCCACGTTATGGCTGCCGGCCGTTGCTCCCCCCCATTTGTGAAATTAACCTTAGCTGTGGGACCTCCGGCTCGTGGTTGGTATTCCTGGCCCTGCCTCCTTTGTGTCGCCCAAGCTGGAGCCACCAATCCGCAAGCATCAGTCAACGTGGAAACATTTAAAAGGCCTGCAGCTGAAACACCCAGCTTGCCATGTGACTCACCTTACTTTTGATTCTTAATGTTTGCAGTTTGTGTTGAGGCATTGTCTTAATTTACTTTGTTTGGGTTTAGTTTTTAAAACACTGATTCCATTCTGCATTCCACTGAGGTTATTTTATGTTTAGACACATTAGGTTTAGCAGGTGCTTGTATTTCTGTTTTCTGCATTGACTAGATCAGTTAATTTGTTGTTTTTTTTCTGCACGTGTAATAAAGTCAGTCAGCTACTGCTTCAGTTTTAGTGTGTGTTAATATTGTGTTCTTCAGTTCAGCAGCACCCAGTTGCCCTTTTCTGTTAAAAGATTTTCATCACTTTTTTCCTTATTTGTCAGTTCATTTTTTTTTAATCAATAATCTAACTTTTAATTGTATCAATAGCTGGTGTTAATGTGTCTTGCCTCCCACACCGAGCTGGGTCGCAAGACTGTAACCAGTGTGTGGATTTGATAGCGTAGTAAGCGGCTGACAAATAGTCTGTACTCACTTTGTTCAGTCTTCTTGAAATCACACTAAACAACAGTAACTCATGACTCACAGTTTAACCAAACTTTCCAGTCCACTTTGCTGGTCTTGACTAACCTCCATACCTGTCCCCAGCCAAACACAGCAGGGAGGAACTCACATGCTCCCAATTTGCTAAATAATTATGTGGAATCATTTTGACTTCAACACTATGTACTTAAAAATAAAATAATACACTTAATAACACACAGTAACTGCTGTCACAAAAAAACCCAATAATGAAACATACACAGAAGGGAGGGGAAAAAAAATCCTAATCATAGGCCAGATGTACGACCAAATGTTTTGTTTTTGTTTTTTTGATTGCAATAATAATGATACTGATGGATGGATGGATAAGAAGACGTTCTATTAAGAAATATTTAGCTCAGAGCAGTTCATTAAAACAGGGGAGCCAGAACTATTTTACATTGGGACTGTGTTTAAGCATTTGAAATTTTGACCAGTGACCTTAAACCCGTTCAATATAATCTCTGCGATCTGTGAGCTAGCTCTTGTAAAGAGTGCCCAAAACTCTGTCTCTTTGCTAGGTAGGCTCTTGTTGGGCATGTTCGCTGTTTGGTGCTTTGTATTTTTACAGCTTTTTCTGCGAAAATGATAGTATGGAAGCGCAGAGAGTGATCGGGAACCACAGTGCTGTGGCCAGGCACCAATGAGCAGAAACCCACTATAAAACTCTGTAAAACTGAGGGGAACCACAGGTTCATCTGATGCCACCCTCACACTGTCATTTCCAGTATTTTAGCTTTTTATTCTGCAGTTAAGAATTTCAAGGTAATATTCATTCAGGGCCTCCTAATCCATGAAGTTCCAATATTTTCTGGATAGTTTTACAAAACTGACTTGGATTTTTAAGCTTTCTGTTAATGATTGGGGGAAAATAGACTGTCGTACTTGTTACAATGACAGGAACAATTCAATTACATAGAAATTTCAAGTAAAAGAAAGTTAAATTTGCCTTCTACGCTTCTGAAAATCTGAAAAACACTCCCATTGGCAAATAGAAAATATGCGCACATTTCTTACACCATCGTACGTGCTGATAATTTTCACATGTGCCTACCTGGACCTTCCATGGCCAAGATGCATTTAACACACAAAAAGTGAGTCATGTGAGAGCACATAACCCAGCTGTGCCTTTCTGCAAAGTTTAATAACATCTGAAGTGAGTAAACAGGGAGAAACACAGTAACAGTATTCATGAGGACTCCTAGTTTGTTGCCCCAGAACTGAAAGGGATGATCTTCTGAATCTCATAAGGTTAGTGGAAGGTCAGGGAAATCTCATAAGGAATCAGACAAGTGTTTGTGACAGCTCTAACATGTCTACATACCAGAAGACTGGAAATGTTTTACAGTCATCTGTCTAGACTCTTATCTCAACTTATTGACGCCTCCTGGAACTGTAGCCCTCCTCGACACCTCCTCATTGTTCCTTGTTTCTTTACTCTTCAAGATATCAAATACAATTTAACTCCATCAATTAACAAAAGAGGCAGATGCGCCTTCCCCTTTGTTGCCTTTGAAGCAGCAGACTCACATTTCGTGCCTCACTGTCTGCTTCCATCATCATCCTATTATGTGTCATGACAAAGCTTTTATTTCGTTTGTTTTTTATGATTAACTTCTCCCTGGGAGTCTCCAGTGCCATCGTTTTCTTTCCCAGTATGAGATGGTATCTGCACTTTTTGCTCTTGTTTTGCATTTTTAACCTCTTTAAGCCAAAGCAGAGTTATCTGCAGCGCCATATGAACAGCTATTACCGCTAACTGAACCAAGTTATTACTCATGTGCTACAGCTCCTCCGGAATATTGGATTCTAAACATTGATTTGCGAAGCATCTTCATGCGAAGATAGCTGAAAATGTGAAGGGACTGATTTGAGTGTGAACGGTAAAAAGAGGTATTAGTAGAGGCCATGGAAGAATTACCTGGAGGAGTACTCCCATCTGAAGTTAGTACAAAAGTAGTAACAATGTAAAAGCGCTCATTCAAAAATGTGCACAACTAGTAGCACGAAAATGTACTTAAAATGATAATATGAAAAGCAGTCATTATGTACAATGGCACTGGATTACAATTTTTGATGTTTATCACTTTAATTTTGCACAAAAGTTGCCTTTATTTTTAGATTTTATATCAAAATTCCAGCACTAGCTCATCTCGGGCCCACAGTTTAACAGTGTTACCAACAATCTTGTCCACAAGTATTGATATCAACCCAAACAAGCATTATTTGCATTATTAAGCAAAGCATAATGATAAAATAAATCAACGTTTCTAGATTAAATAGAGAAGAAAAAGTGAAGAAAAAATGGCTTCCACTTATAAGGGCTTCCGGAGCTGACATCGTGTCCTCCCTTATTTTATTCACTGGTGGGAATGGCAATGAATCATTTTTTGTAAGCAACAAATCAAAGTGCAAAAATGTAGAATATTGATAATGTTGTCAACATTTCAAGAAAGAGAAAAAGTTTGACGCGAGACCACTCTTGCTGACCTCCATTTTTGTACTGCGAGAAAGAGTAAAGTTGAATCATATATCATAGTTAAGTAAGCTGATTTATCATAACAATCAACATTCTCTCTGAAAGTTTAAAAGTTTAAACTATATTATCTGTAGTATGATTTAAGAAGAACGAGCTCTTCCTGCTATGGCAACGCCCTCGCTATTCCCATTCCCAGATTAATTCCCATTTTCCCTCATAAATAACCAGGCTGACTGGTTTTGCTTCTTCTTCTTGGAGTTTGATGAGTCATAAGTGGTGCTACCATTTAAGAGTCCTGATCACGAGTCCTGAAGAATAAAATTCATAAGATTCAGTGATCCCTGTCATTCATCTGATGATCGCTCAGTTTTATTAAACGACCCCATGGTAAAACTAAAGGGTCATCGCCCCTTTGGCATAAAATGGTCTCAAATTTTTTTGTTTTTTTTGCTGCAAACTTGCTTCATGTAAGTTAGACATCTGCAAGTGCAGCAAATATAGAGAGTATATGAACACGATTGTATATCGTTTAAAATATACATATACCCACGCACACTTCTTTTGGACAATGAAAAATACAATGCACATTTGAAATGCCTCCATAAGATGGATAGACGTGCCTATTTTGAGCCATTATAGACTATTTGAAGTCATTATGAGCACTCCTCGGTGCAAATGGGTATCATTGTGTGAAATGCATTGGTATAGACCTTTCCGACTGTCAGATATAAGTGGAAAGGAGAGGAAAGACAGCAGGGCTGCAGGAAAGGAGGGAGAAAATGTTAAGGAAGACAAAGAGAGGAATTACAAGGAGCTGAGGGAAAGAAAGAGCACAAGAGAGTTTTAAAGCCTGGTTATTGTTGTCAATAGTCCCCCAGGCGGGGTTATTGTCTTACTGATCAATCTGAGATAGGAGTTGATTTTAGGTCAATCTCATACAATCGCTACACCCACTCAGGGACAAACAGACAGACAACTGAGCTCAAGCACACACAATAGTGGGGAACAAACACCACGCTGCTGCATACTCGATCTGGAGACAATGGTTTCCTTTATTTTTGGAAAGATTTAATAGGCAGATAGACACCACACTCACAGTGTCTCTACGAGACAGCTGCTGGAAATGCGCTGTGCTCGCTGTCTGTTCAGCACAAGGCTCCAGTGACATAAGATAAAGATGACATCGCAGTGCGCTGTCATTTTGCACAAGTGTCTCTTCATTTGGAGTCACAGTCTGTGCAGTGTAGTGACCAGGCTGTGGAGTCTCAGTATTGCATTCCCGCCCATACAGCCACCCCACAATCATGAGCAGAGCTCAGCTGTATATCATAAAGTTTACCCCACATGGATAGTATCCAAAAGTCCATCCAAAATTAAAACTGACAAAAATAAAATAACAGTTGAACATACATACATACATACATTTTTGACAAAAGTCATACCTAATATAATTGTGGAGCAGATGTTTGTGACCAATACTGCAGCCGACCACCAGGTGGCGAGCAAGATGTTTTGGCTTCACTTTTGAGGAGCTCTTATGTCATTCATCTTTATATACACAGTAGTAGGAAGTGCTTGGTGCATTTAGAGAATGAATTATGTCTATTTGTGCCTCCTTTATCAACTGATTTCTCTTTTACTGTTTTCCACCATTTGGACAAAGTCTATTTACTCAAGTTCTGTACTTCAAGTAAAATATTGAAGTTGGGCTAGTAATGTAATATATCTAGTCTACTGCATTTACTTTTCACTGATTTATATCCTGCTCATGAACTCATGATTTAGAAAAATGTTTGCAAACACAACATGACAAAGTTGGTTCTAATCTCATTTCCTGCTGTTTACTTACATTTGGTTTATTCCTTTTGTTCTGGAACACGGTCCCAGTTATCGCACAATGATGTTTTCTCTACGTAAGACGTCTGTAGTGATCTCTTGTTTTGCTCTGGCATAATGAATTTACTTGACTTTGTCAAGAGTTTCTAATTCAATACGATATGTAATTCATCTCTGAATTAAAAAGATAAATGATTTATGGTTCATTCACCCAACACTATAAATTTGCGTGTGTGTGAGTGCCGAATAAAACCCTGGGGATTTGGCCATTGGCCTACATCTGATGAGTGCAAACATATATTTACTGTTAATGAGGCTGGCTTCCAGAAAAAGAGCATAAAGTTTTAATTTGACTCCTCTCGGGGTCCCCAGATGCCTCAGCGTAATCACTTCAGCTCAGCCCATTTTGGTTCAGATGATAAGAATCTCTGAGAAGTGTGGGCCTCAGCAAGAAGACAAACAGCTTACTGTTTGACGTTAATTGTTATCCTATTTACCATGGGGTATAACAATGCCAACCTGAGAAAGCAGGTTAACACCTTCGTTCAACTAAAATGCTGTGTAAAGAGAGACTTAAGTGGCTTAACCTCGACCACATCTCTGAAAAAAGAAAACAAAAAGAATAATACAGAACGCATATATCTACTTCACAGCCATATAAATATATTGCATTTAGAGGGATGATTTATGTGGGTTGTTCTCTGGCTAAACCTCTGAGTCAAACCCAAACCAGTCTCACTGGCAGTCAAAGTCTGGGAGTCAAGTTTCCACTCAAATTCAAAACAAATTTGAGTTAAATTAGTATAAAATGGCTTTGAGGGGAAAAAAAATGCTGCATGAATGTCAGCTGGTTGATGGAGGTGCAGTCAGTGCCTTCAAACCACCGCAGATGGGGATGACTGAAGGTCAAACACCATGATCGACACATTTCTGCCAGTTTCATGTATTAAAAGTTACATGAAATCTCACTGCTGCTTACACATCAGAGGCCACAGAAATAATATTCATATGCCCAGTTTCTACTTTTAACACATTAATGGCCACAGTGTTGAGTGTTGTAGTTATAGAATGCTTTAAGAATTTATTCTGTATCATAATCTATCATTTTATGTGTTAAGAAAAAAATATTATTATTGTTTCTATAATAATGTTTCATTGTTGATGGTCAGTATATTATGGGGTTTTCATGCTTTAGAGTATAAAGATGCCTGCAGAGAATTACAAGCAATTTGACAGATTCAAGTCTTATTGTTCATTTGCCTTCATTCCAGGAGCCTGATCCCCTAATAGCACTCACTGTGTCTGTGTTGTAATCCAGCTCTGAAGCACATATTTTTTTTTACCTGATTTTGGCTAGTCTTAACAACTGCAGTAGTATCCCAGAATAGTCTAACAACTTTTCTCTTTTGAGAGAATGCAGAATATCTCTTTTTGAGACTAAGTAAGTTCTTGACTGGAGCTGTATCAAGCTGCACAGAGCAGATGTCCAGCAGGAAGTCAGTTGCAAGAACTCCTCTACTGACTAGGAGCTCTTTTTATTACTAAACAGATTAGAATTTTTATAGAAAATTCCTTTTTTATTCTTAAGATTTTTCAGTTGTACATTTTTTTTTTTCCTTTATCTTGCTATGATTATTTGGCACGAAAATACTAGGGCAAATTTCTAGTATGTTAACCTAACCTTAACCCGATTTCTAATCCTGGCACAGACTCATAAAGTCCAGTGTTCCCACTTCCTCAGTAAGGAAAGTAGCTATTGGCTGTCCTAAATGATGTCATCAACTAATTTGCACAATTGGCCGTGTGCATGTAATCCTAATTCTGGTTCATTGTTTTTTTTGTTTTTCAGACCCCCTCCACACACACACACAGGCTATGCTGGCTCACAGAAAGAGTGAGGCGTCGTCCTTTTGGTCAAGACTCTCTATGGCAGGTTCAGCAACTGAGGGAGTTGACTTAATTGAGTAAACAGCTGATGTGCCAAAAAGCTGCAAAACATTATCAGGCAGCTGGTGCTCATAGCAAGCCTCACCAGACAGCTGATATCAGCTGCATCCTTAAACTTCCAAATCTCACTCCAGAAGCCCAGTTTGTTTGTTTGTTTGTTTGTTTTATCTCATTCCATTTACTAAGATGGATGGCACACCATTGCTGAACAATTTGGTCTATGTCTGCAGGTGAGTAGCCAAGGAGCTTGGCTGTTTTTTCTATTTCTCCACGGCTCTTATTGTGCTTTAGAGTTTCTTCCACATTGCAAACTGACCATTACTGCAATGCGTCGATGTTGTCCGGCAGTGTCATCCTCAACTCATTAGTGAAGGAGATGGTTAGGGTTAGACACCACATTGTTTTCATCCTCAGGCGCAAGGTGGAGCTCATCTGACTCAAAAAGGTAATCGAGGTACGATTTGGGACTGATGTATCCATCTATTGGCGCCTTGAATACATGACCATTTGCCAGTGGATTCAGCACCCTGCTGCTCATAGACTTGATCATGCTAACCAAGCTTTCAAGTAGCTTAAGAGGATCTACTTGCTCTCAAAAGCCTTGATGCCCCACTGTACCTCACCCAGCACTGACCTCATAAAAGCAAAGTACAAGATTTTTTGAGACTCACTGTACTTGGACTATAAAACCTCAACCACGTAGCAGTGTTCACTGGACTTGGTGACTGTGAAATGCAAACTAAGGTCCTCCTTCTGGTCCAAAATGCATGAAACCGCAGGTTCAATGGAGAGCTAACGTGTGGCACACACCTTGGTTATCTGTACAGGTTTTTCCCACAGTTGACGGTCTCATACATGGCCTCGTAGGCCTCCCTGCACTTTTGAGACACTGAAAACCAGTTACAAGTCTCTGATACCAAGTACTCCAACCTACAGAGGATGGTGTCATTGGAAGTATGACTTTCAGCAAGCTGCCGATAGTGGCACACACAGCAAACAAGAACCAAATATTTGAGGCCATACTCCTCCTTCAGCACTTTATGCACCTCATTGTTAATCCCCGTCATAACAGAAGCATTGTCAGTCCCTATTCCCAGGAGTTTCACTTTTTTAAGACAACACTTCTTGAGGAAAGCCACAAGAGCACAGGCAATAAATCTGGCTTCTCCTCCCTCCAACTCAACAAGCCCCAGAAATGTTGGCACAATTGTCTGCTTATTGTCACTAAAGAATCTTATCACAACCCCCTATATGCTTACAAAACACTTACATCCGTGGACTCAACGAGGAGCAGGCTGAAACGCTGGTCACTTACATCTGCAACCAGCTTTTTCAGAAATGATGGTGCTAGAACATCATTAGTCATTTCTGTGCACTTTGTTCTGTGCATTTTAAAGTGGAAAGCAGCAGTGAAGTCTGAGAAAGCAGCTTTACATTCGTCTCCAATGTGATCAATTTTGCCATTTATTTTTTATTTTTTGCCATAAATGGCAGCTTGTTTTGGGTGAAACTGTAATAAGGCTTTGCCTTTTGAGTATGCTTTTGAGTTTTCATGTGTTTTTTTTACAGCACTAAGTTTGGCGTAGAAACGAGGTGAGTAAGTGAGTGAGCTGATTTATTTTAGACAAAAAAATTTTACATTTACATCCAGATCAGCCAGTGGCAGCTTCTGGCACACGAAATTCATTTGAAGTCTGGACATGGAGGTATGCACATCTCCTGCTCTGACTGCAGCTGGGAGGGCCTGGGGCACCAGGACTGGGCTGCCTGTGAGTGCTTTGGGACAGGGGAGGGGCCCACAGCAGCACCCGCTGCTCATTGAGAAGAGTAAGAACAATACGTGCGTTCACATCAGAGTCTCCAAAAGTCTCCAATAACACCAGAAAAAGTTGCTAGATTTGTTGCTAGTCGCTTTTATGAAAAAGAGTCACTAGAAATATAGCTAGGTTGCCATCACTGGTTCTAACCTTGTATGGTGACTGTTTAAGTGTAATACATCTTATTATTTGTACTTCCCAACCTTTGAGCTCGACAATTGCATTTTAAGTTTTATTCTTTAAATGCATTACAGTCAAAATATAGTTAAAACATGTATAATGTGAGATACAGTGCAGTAAAACATTTTTTGATCTTAAAACCAGTCATTACCACCACTGGAAACACATTGGGGGACACTCCATGATACACTGAGGTCTCCTCCTGGCCCCCTCTGACTCAGACTCCATCTCTGCTCCTCTAAATGTCCATATCCTTAGACTAACTTTACTTCTTCCCCGGAGTCTTTGTGCTTTATCATCCTGAAGGTCTTTATAAGTCGCGGTGGGAGCTGCTGCTGTGGTCCTGCCTGATTCCTACTGCTCACATTAGGACAGGAGATCTTGTGATTTGGATCCTAGGCTGGATTTTCTAGCCTAGTCCATGGATTACAATGACTTCTGGACCAACATAATATACCCACACAATATCTGGATTTATAGACTCATATGAACTCAAACATTCTTAGTAAACTGTTATTGTCATGTTGTTGTGTTCTGTACAAGTGACATCTATTGCACGTCTGTCCGTCCTAGGAAGAAAGTTCCCTCCTCTGTGGTTCTTCCTGAGGTTTCTTATTTCCCTGTTTAGGGTTTTAAGTTTTTCCTCACCCTGTTCGAGGGTGAGGAAAGGCGGAGTGTGCGCTGTAGGAGGGTGTCACATCTGTACAGTTTGTCAAAGCACAATGAGATAATGTGTAAATTGTGATTTTGGGCTATACAAACAAAATTTGATTTGATTTGATTTGATTGTTCCCAGTGTGTGAATGTACCAAATGAATGTAAATTAGTGATGTGTAATGATAAAAGTGTCAGCTTGTCCAAGAATTATAACATCTCACAGCACAACAGCTGTGGTACCAACAAAAATAAAAATGTTTCATTTCAGACAAAATTAAGTTTCTCTAGCTGTCAGTTTGACTAATTTTTACCCAAATCTGTAACTGTGACAAATTTTCTGTTTTAGGTTCTGCTGATATCCTGGGAGCTGGCGGCGTCCTCTCTTGTTTTAAGTCCTCCCATTGAACTGAATGTAACTGCTATACAGTTTGCCAAAGTGTTCTATAAACACATGAATCTGATTGTGATGCCAGCTAAAAATGTACAAAATCCCTCTGGCTGAAAGTATCCAAAAAAGTGATCAGTGCTGTGTGCCTATACTTACTCATATATACACAAACAGAGTCTGTATGAGACACAAACTGACATAACAAGGAGATTAATAAGTACTTTTGAAACATAAGATGTAGTTTGGACCTAACAAAGGATGGAGATGCTTTTTGCTTCACCAGAGCTTCACTTCCAGTTCTTATTAAGCTTATGAAATCAGGGTCAGAGTAGGATTGCTTTTTATGCAACCTGATACCTTTAGATTGCTTACTGAACCTATTTTTGTTTACAATTAAACTTTTTGTTCTCCACCCATCCACCCATCCACATGGGGGCTGGAGACAATCAAAACTGGCACTAGCTAAATCAAATCAAATCAAATCTTATTTGTATAGCCGAAAATCCCAAGAGGTCTGGCGCAGAGAGAGACAAACAGCCATTCACATGCACATGTATGTCCAGTTTGAAGAATGACCGGCCACATACCCCAAACAACAAGTGGGCAGTATTTCATCTCTTCTTACTGTCATTGCCCTAGATTACGTATGCTTAATAATGTGGAATAAACAATGAAAAATCCTCAAAAAAATCATAGCGAACTTTAGAAATCTGCAAAATGTTACAGTTTTGTGTCATCCAAAAAACTAAATCTAAATATAACATTTATAAAAAACTACATTGTGACTCAGCATCAAACCTTGCCAACAGCTGTTTACTCTTGTTTTACGGTAGGTCTTCTTGTGTCACTCCTTATCTTTAGTTCTCAAACATGGTCTAAGAGTAAATGTTTGAGATGGTGATACAGGTCATTTATTTTCAGTTGCTGCAACAACATGGGGTGTCACTTCTTTGTGCGTGAAAAGACCTATACTTCACCCCCCATGTTGCACACTGGAGGCCACAGTGACTCACTATTCTCTCCTGAGGGACAAGTGTCATTACAAGATAACATGAGCCACAGCTACCCAATTAGCATGATAGTCCATGTGGCTATCTTTACAAATCAATGCATAGATATTTTACTGTTTGTTTCGTTTTGTTTTCTGCCGCTTATCCGGGTCCGTGTCACAGGGGCAACAGCCTGAGCAGGGAGATCCAGACGCTCCTCTCCCCGGCCACTTCCACCAACTCCTCCGGGGGGACACCAAGACGTTCCCAAGCCAGCCGAGAGATGTAATCTCTCCAGCGTGTCCTTGGTCTGCCCCGGGGTCTCCTCCTCGATGGGCATGCCCGAAACACCTCCCCAGGGAGACGTCCAGGAGGCATCCTGACCAGATCCCCGAACCACCTCAACTGGCTCCTCTCAACACGGAGGAGCAGCGGCTCTACTCTGAGCTCTTCCCGGATGTCCGAGCTCCTCATCCTATCTCTAAGGCTGAGCCCAGCCACCCTGCGAAGGAAGCTCATTTCGGCGGCTTTTATTTGTGATCTCATTCTTTCGGTCACTACCCAGAGCTCATGACCATAGGTGAGAGTTGGGACGTAGATTGACCTGTAAATTGAAAGCTTTGCCTTCTGGCTCAGCTCTCTCTTCACCACAACAGATCGCTTCAGCGTCCGCATCACTGCTGGTTTTGCTGTTTGTGCATATTATAATGGTTATTTTTTCCTATTAGGATGACAAGGTTAGAACATCTTTTTAAAAATTGCTTGATTCAGTGATTTTCACTGAAAAAGTAAATGAAATGAGCGTACTGTGTCTGTGTCTCAGTGTGTTTCTTACACATGAACATGGCACTAAATGACTTTCTAACAGTAACTGGTCATTTTCTGTGATGCATAGATCCAGCTTATAAACAATGCTATCAATGCTGGATTACCATGAGCCAACAGAGAACAATTGTATCTCCATTCTGATCTCACATGCATACCTGATTTTCTTTCAGGAAGTAACATGTGTATATTTAGGAAATATGTGGAGACTGTGTGTATCCACTGTTACACAATACAAAAACAACCGCTTGATACTTTCTTCTTGTTACAACACAGTGTAACTTGCCTGAAAATGCTTTCAACAGCTTTCTTAAGCTGTGAAAACAGCTTCAACCTATGGAAGAAGCATTGATTCTGCCCTGAGGCTGAAGTGGGCACACCTGATCATTTAGCTGTACCGCTCATTTAAAAGTAGCAGCAATTAGCTCCCAGGTGACTGGAAAGTTAATGATGCAGGCGCTTGTCCATTTGTGATATTCACAGGTTAATGAGGTGGAGGAGTCAAGCGTTTGAAGTGAAAATGTGAGCTGCTAGGTGAAACCCAACAATTGCCTACAGGATCTATTATCAGAGGTGACAGATTAAGCAGCTGTATCTGCAGGCTCACATGTATGTGTGGACACCAGTGTGGTTGCAGCCCCGAGTCACAAAAAGCACAGAGCAGAACAGACAACAGCTCCTTCAGACACTCTTAATCTATCAGCAGCAACTGTTGCCATCTGTGTCACAAGAGGAATCAAATTATAATCAGCTCATTTTAACCCCATCTCCTATGTCATATGATAATTGTTCTATTATGTTTTAACAAGGAGCCTGTGAGGGAGGCATGGTGATTGTGTACCGCCATCATATTATTCCTGTTTATGCCTCTCTACACTGGGTCCCAGGATAGATTTTAAGATTTCACTAATTACTTTTAAAGCTCTGCAAGGCCTTTCTACCAGCTATATTTCTGATCTTTTAGTCCCATACAGTATGTGCTAGTGGTGCATACCGGGCAGAGGTTTATTGACAGTTCCCAAAGACTGGCTGAAAAGAAGAAGAGAAAGCACATTCGCAGTCAGGACCCTGAGGCTCTGGAATGACCTGCCTAAGGAGATCAGGTCATCTCTATCACAGATCTCTTTTAAATCGCTTCGAAAGACTTCTTCCAGAGAGCCTTACCTGATTTTTGAAACATTTTAATGTTTTTAAGTACCTTCTTGTTATTAAACTGGCTACTAGAGGTCCCAAACCATTGTATTTCTAGTGCCATTCCTGAGCACGGATAAATGGTGAGGTTGCGTCAGGAAGGGCATCTGGCATAAAAATAAAAACTGAGCCAAATCTAACAGCGAATCACAAAAACGAATTTCATACAGGATCGGTCAGGCCCGGGTTAACAACGACTACCACCAGTGCTGTTGACAAACAGGGTACCAGCGGAAATTGGGCCACTGTTAGTCGAAAAATAAGAGGGAGCAAACGTGTGAGGAGACAGAGAAAGAAGAGGAAAGTCAAGAGTGTAGGATTGACAGTATGAACTTCAAATGTTGGCACAATGACAGGCAAAGGTAGAGAGCTGGCTGACATGATGCAGAGAAGAAAGGTAGATGTTTTTGTGTGCAAGAGGTGGAAGGGCAGCAAGGCTAGAGGCATTGGAGCAGGGTTCAAACTGTACTATCATGGTGTGGATAGGAAGATAAATGGAGTAGGTGTGATCCTGATGGAGAAGTATGCAAAGATTGTTGTGGAGGTGAAAAAAGTGTTGGACGGGGTCATGAGTGTGAAGCTGGAAATTGAAGGCGTGATGATGAATATTGTTAGTGGTTATGCCCCACAAGTTGGCTGTGAGATGAAGGAGAAAGCAATTTAGATGAAGTGGTAGAGAGTTTTCCCAGGGAGGAGAGAGTGGTGATTGGAGCAGACTTCAATGGGCATGTTGGTGAAGGGAACAGAGGTGATGAGCAGGTGATGGACATGTTTGGTGTCAATGAAAGGAACCTGGAAGGACAGATGTTAGTGGATTTTGGAAAGAGAATTGAAATGGCTGTGGTGAATACCTACTTCCAAAAGAGGGAAAAACACAGGGTGACATATAAGAGCAGAGGCAGGAACACACAGGTGGACTTCATTCTGTGTAGACGATGCAATCTGAAATAGATTGGAGACTGCAAGGTAGTGACAGGAGAGAGTGTAGCCAGACAGCAACAGATGGTCGCTTGTATGAGGACTCTGGTTGTGAGGAAAAGGAAGAGAGCAAATGCAGAGCAGAGGATGAAATGGTTGAAGCTGACTATGTAAGATTGCTGTGAGGACTTCAGGGAGAATTTGAGACAGGCTTTGGGTGGTTGTAAAGAACTGCCAGATGACTGGGTAACTACAGCAACAGTGATCAGGGAGACAGGTAGGGAGGTGTTTGGTGTGTCATCTGGACAGAGGAGGGATGATATGGAGACTTGGTGGTGGAATGCAGAAATACAGGAGAGTATTCAGAGAAAGAGGTTGGAATGGGTGAGAGTCAACAGGAATACAAGGAGATGCAACGTAAGGCGGAGAAGGAGGTGGCGATGGCTAAACAGAAGGTGTATGATGAGCTGTATGAGAGGTTGGACACTAAGGAAGGAGATAAGGATCTGTATCATCTGTTGAGTCAGAGGATTGAGTTTGGAAGGATGTACAGCAGGTTCAGGTGATTAGGGACAGGGACGGAAATGTACTAGGAGAGTGTGCTGAGAAGATGGAAGGAGTACTTTAAGGAGTTGATGAATAAAGAAAATGAGAGGAAAAGAAGGGTGGAGGAGGTGGAAACTGTCTAACAGGAAGTTTGAAAGATTAATAAAGATGAAGTGAGAGGGATAAAGCTGATGAACCACACAATGAAGATTTGGGAAATAGTAGTGGGGCAAGCTAAGCGAAGAAGTGATGATTTGTGAGCAGCAGTATGGTTTAATGCCAAGAAAGACAGTGGTCCTTACACATTAACATAAAGCTGTCACATCACTGAATTGTGATGTAAGGTTGTTAATATGACAGAGGCCAGGTTAACAGAGCTCGAAAGATTTTTTTTAACCACTCTGAGAAGTCCACCTCAATATAAAGTAACATCTCAAAATTTACTTCAAATCCTCAAGTACTTCTTATTTTGTGTGAGTGCAGGCAGAGTGGAGGCGGTGGAGAAAAGTGTCTTAAACTTTAACTTGAGTGGTTTCTTTTTAGGCCACTTACTTGTACTCTCACAAAAAAATATTGTACATTATAATTCCTGATAGCTTTAGTTACCTAGTGTGTAACCCAGTAGAAATTTAGACCCTGTTACATTGTTTTATTTCACATGCTATTGTTTTATTTTTTTGTATTGTTCCGCTTTTGTTCATTTACCTGTCAATCAGACTGATTCTGCTTACCTTTCATTTGTATCGGCTACATCAGGAAGTACAGGCTTCTGATTGGTAAGAGAGAAGCAAGTCCAACCTATTTTACATGAGAGTTGTCAGTACGAAGTCACAGCAACAGCAACTATGAGCAACTAATGATGTGAGTGGTACTAGCGCGAGAAAAAGGAGTTCAAATGAGCAAATATTAGTCGAAAAAAACTGTACGCCTGAACCAGGAGGTTTTTATCATTTTTGGTAGGTCACAGAAGATGTTAGCGCAAGTAACTGTATTAACCATGCTGTTTGTTAGCACAAGGTGTTGTCAAAAGCATTATTTTCACCTGCTGATATATGAACCTGACTCACTGTCACTGTTGTATGCTAATAGTGTTAAAGCAAGAGTTAATCCAACATATATCTGCACTGACCTGCTCTGTTGTACGCTGCCTGTGTTTCACATATATACTGTACGTATGAATGAAGTACTGTGTAAATACTTCTCAAACTGTATTCTTAAATCTAACACTGTGATGTTAATGCAAGGTGTGATTTTGCTATTACCCAGTTCACGATTTAAAGGATACATATGTAAAGGTTAAAAAAAAGGTTAAAGGAGATATTATTAATCATTTGTGGTGGTTAAAACAGCAAAAAAAAAACAAAAAAAAAAACAAAGAGGAAAAAGAAGATAAAATATTCAGATATTGTTAAAAGAAGAGTTCAAAAAAAAAATCCATGCATGAAAAATCTGCAGTTTAACTAATCTATTCACTTTATCACTATTGTGTCATAGTAGTATATTGAGGATTTTGATTTTGATTTTCATTGTGGCCATAAAGAATGACATTTTAAGATCTCATGTAGCAATAGCCCTGTTGCCATACAGGCTAGTTTTTTGAGATTCCTTGAAAATCTTATATTGTGAAATTGGATTCTCCTCAACGAAGGAGATGGCATTTTCCAGTGAGATGGTACCTCCTTATCCCAAGGAGAGAACCAAGATCCCCTTTTCCCTGAAGCGAAGACTCATAGTTCAAGTTAAAACCAACCTATGGCTCCATTTGTCCACTGTGTCTGTCACATTTTCCTTTATACCCTACTACGGACTTAATTACTGGTCCAAATATTGTATATTGGCATTCTCTTGCCATCAGTTCATTACAAAAAGTACAATGGTTCCACACAACTGTGCAGTATTAGAAAAAATGTCAGTTTCAGACAACATATTGCTACATAAATTCTATAGGTAGAAAGTTCCAAGGGGGTTGGAGGGTAGGGTTGAGTGCAAATTACACAAATACACACACACACACACACACACAAACACATACGGCTTTCACCCAGGGAGGGAAGTTCTGAGTCACACCCATCAATTCCTACATGTAATCACGTGGTATTTGTGCCTAAACTTAACCAAAGTGATGAAGAACTTTGGGAAGGGACTCTGTGATTGTGGGCCTTTTCGTATCAACCTGAGATACCAAGATACCAGGGATTGCCGAGTCCATCAGTCAGTGAAGCCAAAGGGTACTTTGTTCTTTGTTCCCCTGGATTAGATGCAAAGGGCACAGAAACATAACAATCGTATGTGACGAGCTGGGACAAAATGGTTTGGGAGGACCATCATTGTAACTGACATGCCCAAAGAATTACTACAGTAAGTCTGAACAATGTCATCCCCTATCACACTTTCTGTCATACTGTGCAATCTCTTGTTGGGCCCCACAACTGACTGATCCTCCTAGCCCCCAACTGTTTTTTTTACACCATGGTGACTGCTATTGGTCACCAGACAACTGGGAAGGGAACAGGCATGCAAAGAGAGCCTCTCTGCCTTCTTTTTTTCCTTCTCTCTCCCGGCTCTTGCCGGAGCTGGAGCCACAGTGCTCCTGCTGATGACTCAACTAGCTCAAATTTAGCCAGCAGCGGCAACCAGACCTGCAGGCTAACCAAAGGGAGTTACTGAGGAATTCAGCACAACTGCTAACTCTGCAAGAAGCAAAGGAGCAACCAGATTCCTCCAGCACAAGGAGGAATCTGATGTAAATTAGATCTTGCTAATCTGATAATCATTAGTTATCTATGATAATTATTGATTTATTTCGGTAGCGCAATCCAACCACTTAGTTGTTGCTGCTTGGCTTTGTATTGTTAACATAAATGGTGGTCTGTGTGAACAGCCACACTGTCAACATACCTCAGCCCCAACACCTTGCTCTTCAAAAAACAAATTAACTCTGCTCACTGATAGGAACTTACAATGAGTACCGTGAGTCGGTTATGCTCCTTATCACAGAAGCAGGTTTTTGCAAGAATGTGCCAGATAACTGTATAGAAATAGATGGGGGTTGTGTCCCCCTAACAGAGTTTAGAACTCCAGTAAAACAATATGGAGAGGGGTTTTTGTCCATAACAGGACAGTTGGTGCACTGACTTTGCCCTCAGAAACAGTACATGCAATTCAAGCTTGGAGTTGGAATGCATCACTATACACAGTGTCCACTGGCATCTAGAAAGTGCGTGATTCACTTATGCTGGTATGATAACCCTTGCATTGAAATGCCTAATAGGTATCTATCAATAGGAACAACTGTCGGGACAGCACTATAGCCTACACAGCAGGGCCAGATCCCCCCACCCCCATTTGCAATTTTGTCCATAATTTTATCAACCTACTCCCCACTAACCGGTTAGTCTTTAAGTCTAGTATACCAGTTCCACTAAATATGGTTTAGTGACATTACAGGTTAAATGAGAGCTTCTTTCTTTATGCAGACCTGAACATTTTCTTTTAGAGTGCAGATATGGACATTGTCACAGAATCACTCATTCCCTGTATTTGCTTGTGCAAGACTTAATCATACCTCGAAAAACTGAAGAAAGACGTCCAAATAATAAACCATGCATCACAAAAGGAATTAAGAAATTCATCAATACGAAGAAAATGGCCAAATGGAGATAACACCGAATTGAGAGTTACACAAAAGGACCTCATTTAGCACAAAGAATGAGAAAAACAAAAATTAGTTCAGACACAAAGAAACGGTGGGATTGTATCATCAAAATTGGTTAAAAAATAAAGCTGGTGTTTTCCTTTAATGACACTGCAAAGGCGACTGAACTGAATGATTTCTGCATGCAATTTAAAACTGACTTCAATTTAAAACTTCAGAAAATGCACTGATATTTTAGATAAAGTCATTTGTAATGTCTGTGATGCCATAATGTTAACAGATCCATGTCCTCTTCCCATAAAACACATTAACAAGACAACATGGTCAGATGCCATGTCTGCTTTTCTAAGAACATTTTTGAGAACAAATAAATAAATAAATCATAATTCCACTTCCCAAAGAGTCTCATCCTCAGGAAAATAAGGACTACAGGCCATTGGCCATAACTTCTAATGATATGAAATCATGGAAAAAATCATGACAGAGAAAATAGCATTTACCAAGAGAGTAGTCAGCAGTACATTTCTATATTGTTGTGGCTTTATTAATTCACAACAAATGAAACTATTGATGAAGTAAACAAGCTATTTTGACATACAGCACTGAAATGATTCTTCAGAGACCAGCAGTTTAGTAGATTTTTATTTGCAGCCATTTGGACCAGTTTACCAGTGTGAATGATACAGGCGGCTTCGATTTAAGTCAGCGGGAATCTCTACCTGCTGTGGTGTTGAATGATTCATCCACTTTGCATGGCTGCCCGGTAATGATTATTTACACAGGAGGTTCGTCATACAGAGTCACAACTGCAAAATCTGTTGGTGGACTACATGGACGCTTGCTGGTCCTCTGGCAACAGACACGCAGCATATCTTGTTGCGGTCAAGAAATGTTTTACAATATTTGCAACAGAAGTTTTTCCAACTCTGCATGCCTTTGACGACTGCTGACCAATGTTTGCAGCCATCTGGCAGTCTTGTTATGCTGTGATAAAGAGTCATATAAATTCAAACATCGGTGGAAATCTTCATTCAAACTCTCCTCAATTTGATGTTTATCCCACAGCTGCAGGAAATGAAAATGAAAATGAAATATGTAGGAGGAAATACGAAGCAACCAAATGTAAAAAATCACAGCTGTTGCGGCCACAATGTGTAGTTACATTCTTGGGATGGTGCATGTCAGGCATTGTGTAAGGGCAGGACAGAACCATCTCTATTACATCCATCTGTGATCTGGGCAGTACGGAGCTGAGTGGCTTCTGCATCTGCTCTAAGAGGGGTTTGGCGTACTCCTGAGCCTGGCTGATGACCTTCGGGTGACTGCAGATGAGAGTCACTCGGTTAGTTTTAAAAACATCTAAGAATACAGCAGACACACGACAACGCTGTACCTGAACTGATAATAAATACAGTATTTTCACATTGTGATTCACTAAGTTTGCCGAGGGATGACCCTTGTTGAGCAACAAATCCCCTCGGCTTCAAATTCAACATCCCTCATCTTCTGATGACCACCTGATGGCCAGGTCCCACGTCTAAAACGAAGAGTGTGATATTCAGTGTACTGCTGGACTGACGGTAACTCACCGCACTGTCAGCGTGTCTTTTGCTGTCTTTCACCGGCAGATCACACGTCTTCAGCAGTCAACTCACGTCAGAGCAGGTGTCTCTGCTGGGGCCTCTGCTGCTCATTCAGCAGAGTTACGGTATCTAAATAACACACAACAGATTGCACCTTTATATTAAAAGACAAGAAACAAGTTATGAAGATGTCACCTGTTGTTTTCGACTAAAAACAACAGTGGGTGTAAAACGAACAACTCCTGTGAAGGAAACCAAATGACTTTGTTCAATAGTTTGTTATCCAAAGTTTGAACTTCTATACATCTGAAAAAAGGTTTAATCCCTAACACACTGCCTGATGGGTCAGTAGAAGTCCCTGCTTTCTTTAGAGAAATCCAGAGACATTCTGTCGCTATGTATCTGTGAAAGCAACAGAAATAATATGGAGCTAAATCTGGGCCAAAAATTTCACTAATTTGACAAAATTTATTGTGATTGAACATTTTACAACAGGACATTAACATGTTTATTTTGAACATTTAAAAAAAAGACAAATGTATTCAAACTAAAAATAAGTAAATCATTTTTTTTTCAATTTGAATAAAATGTTTATGTAAATTTGATTTTTTTGAATAACTTGTTAATTTTTATTTTTGTTTTTTGATACATTTTCATTTTTGTTGTCTAATTTTTTTCAGTTTCCGATTTTATATTTTCACATTCAAATCTTATTGTTTTGGCCTTAGTTTTCCTTTTTGATTTCAGATCATTTTCTCACGTTCAGGCTTTTTGCCCTTATCTGGCGTGGGGGGGCCCAGAATCACGAATGACAGCAAAGCAAAGAGCTACTTCAGGAAACGTAGGCGCTTTGATGACAAGTACGACTGAATACATTTTAAGCAGTTCATGCAGTGTGGGAACCTGACGCTATGACACAGTTATATTAAAGAAAAGTTAAAAAAAACAAAAAACCTTGAGCCTTGAAGGTGAAAAAGTAAAATTTGCATGTAAAAATATAAAATCTGAAACTGACGACAAATAT
>KV751320.1:11445033-11460191 GCA_001698575.1 Mola mola | reverse complement strand
CAATTTGTATTTCTTTCTCTATCAAACTGTCATGCAATTAATTTGTTCTTCCTTTTAACATTTAGGTGTTGTTCCCAATTTGCTTTCTTTAATTAAAAGATGTGTCAGCGGTGCACCACTAAAAAATTAATACAAGTCCGACGGACAGCACAACAACTGGAGCTGCAGCTGACTAGCTTCTATGTGTATTTCTATTCTAATTAATTTTCAGCTGTTTTCCATATGTTTTTTAATGCTTTAATATTGAATTCTAATTAAATTTTTTTATTAATTATTAGTATTATTATTATTTGTTATTTTAGTCTTTAAGCTACTTCTTTCATTGTCTGGTCACTGACCTTGATAAAGTGAAAGCATTATGCAAGTAGTCAAACCTGAATACATGCTGACAACATGCAGACACACACAACTAAGCACAAATATTTTCTTTTAAATGCAGCAACAAAAGACTTCTACCAGAGATTTGTGCCTTTATGTGTGTTTGTGAGAGGTGTGTCAGTTTTGTTACGTCCCCATGCTACAACCTCCATACTGTCACTTCTAAATAAATCAAAATAAACAGCTGTGTGCATCAGAATCTCAAAAGTTACTACTCAATCAGTCGATCAATCAAGTTTATTTTGTATAGCGCAAAATCACTAATAACATTTTGCCTCTGAGGGCTTTACAATCTGTACATAATAACACCCTCTACCCTCAGACGCCCAAACCAGGTGAGGAAAAACTCCAAAAATCTAAAGATTGCAAGGTTAATATTAAGTGAGGATTGATTTTACAACCTGCACATTAAAAGGTTGTTTCTTTGCAAAACATTTTGCGATATCACCACGACAAGATCAAGAAGAAACACCTTTTCGGCATCCAAGAAAAGAAATATAGTATAATGCAGCAGAGGGCTACTGTGCTGTGAAGAAAAAAATAGCCACCTTTACCCTTCATCAGATGTCTACTTTCAAACATCCCAAGAGAGGAGCTACCATGAAACAAAACAAGGGCTACATGTTAAGAAAAAAGCTGATTTATCCTCCCTTATGTAAAAAGTGCAGCCCCTCCTTTGAGGGGTTTGGGCACTGCCCTTGAGGAAACACATGGCAATATGCAACTTTTGCCCCTCCTGCTAATTTTAATTGGTTTCACTAAGCTGTAACCTTGCAACTGATGCATTAACATTCAAAAAAAATCTATAAATATATGAATAAATAAATAAATACCATCCTATAGGATATATTTATCGAGGTTACGAGAAAATCATTTGTGATCCACGTTTTTTTTCTTTTTTTAAACTCTGATTCCATAAAAAAAAGCGCCAAGCTTAACAAAGACGCACATTTAAGACGTACATACTAAGGAAGCAGGTTTCAAATCAGACAACACCAAACCACACGTTCTGAGCCATTTGTCCATCCACCCATTTTTGACCATGTCTTCCAGTTTCTCCATGCTAACATCCCAGGACAGATGGGACACGGGCCACGTTATTTATCTTATTATCTGTTGTGATTCTGTAAACATCTAAACTGAAGTGGTTCTTGGTCTCCACTGGCCCAAAAGTGTCTTGAAAGCACCCAGCCTGGCTATTTTTCTGTGATCCTGAAAATGAAAGCGTTTCTCTTCCTCCTCCCCCTGGCACATAGTGACATTTGTATACCTTGATTACTTGGTGGCGCTCTCTCGTGCTATATTAAGGCCGGTGGCCTTCTTTCCTTGAAAGGCGTCCATACTGGCGCTGTGCTCTGCCTAGGCCAGACTGTAGTTTGGCATGGTTGAAATGGACCGTGGTTCATCAGATCTGTAATGAGCAGCTATGTTTTGGCAAGCGGCATCATGTATTCATTTATTTGAGCTATGCTGCTGGCGTTATATCTGCTTTGCAGTTTGTTGCCTTTGGGCTGCAGGTTGCGGCGGGACATGGGGCTGTGTTGGGCCATTGTGGCAAGGCAAGCTGACTCATTTACCTGTGGATCCAGTGTTTCGTTTGGCTCGTGACTGAGCTGTTATCTCTTTTGGTCTCTGATTTGCTGTTAGCAGCTCACTGGCTGCAGCCTGGCATTGAGCATCCTCCTGCTGTTTAGGGAATGCCACTTCTTATTCTGGCATGTATGCAAGATTTGTAATTGCAATGTACACTTCAAAATGCGCAGGGTTAGTCTTGATAAATCGTGTGCTTCACAGGCACGTCGAGCCTGAAGAGGCACCTCGGTGCGTGGCTTCCTCTGGCCTTCACTTCGGGGCATGTTTGCAATCCTATCTCTGCTGCTTCATTTTTGCCTGCAGTTATGCAGCGTGCATTGTGGTAACAGTTGTCACACACTGACATTTCATTAGGTTCAATCTGCCTTTTGTTAATTTTTTACACAATTCATAAGCAGCACTGTCTGCTCATTCCCTCTGAGCGAACTGCTGTTATTCTACCATGGCAAAAGGAATGTTATTGGTCCTTCTGCAGATTAATTCATATTTCATTATTAACTAAAGTAATTCAGGTTGATTTGTAAGTTTGTTTACCTCTCAAGGTTTGCTTGCGTAATTTATTTTGCTGTATGTATTTCTTTAGAAACTAGTATAATTTTTTTTTGGTTTGGATTATTTATACATGTGAATACTTAAATGCTCTTGATTTACTTTTACATTTCCTCGTCCCTGTGCGCAAAACAGTATTGATGCCACTGTGGTAAACTCAGGCTTTGCTACAGTCTGGGTTTTTGCTTTAGCGTTGTGAACTAATGGGTTCAGTGCAACACCGCTTCCACCACCCAAGCCCAAATTGGTGCTAAGTCTTAAGCTGCAGGACACTGGCCCAGTCGTGCCGTGCTATGCTAGAGCACAGTTGCAGCCACTCCCCACTCCCCCGCTGGCCCGCACTCACACTGCTCCGGCCGTGCCTGAGCGCAGTTACTACTTGTACATACATCATCACATTGAAAGCATCTTTATGAACACTTATGCTGAAAGCTAAAGTAACATCTCTGGTTCTAAGGTTCAGGCAGTAGGTGAGGCCTTGCTATATGCTGACTCCAGGATAATTTTCAGTATTCTTTTATTATCAGCAAGGACTCCCACTTTCTGTCGTGTCCACCAAAAATTGGAAAACAGTCTAGACAGGAAGCATATGACTAACATATGCATAATACAAGAGAAAAACAGCAAAATTAGCGAGACTAGAGTGGAGGAAGGGAGCACATGTACAAACACACAAAATGGCACACACAGCTAATTCAGCAGCTTTGCCCTTGCACCTCTTATCACTGTGAAGTAGAGACTGAGGTCAAGAGAGACATATCCACGCAGGAATGAGTGGGAACACTACTAAAAGGACGAGGTGTTCAGAGGCGCGGTGAGGCAGGGAACGGACGGCTAAACAGCACACGGGAAATTTCATAAGGTGCGTTAAAGGTTGACGGCGAGGGAGGAAAGGAAGGAGGAAATGGGAGGAGGTCAGAATGAATCATTCTGTCACTATTAATTGGGCAGCAATTATGCGGCTTTCAGCCTTCTTAGCACTCCTTTAGATCGAGCATCAGGTCGATCCGTCACGCAGTTTGTCCGGGTGAGGGTACAAACATTAGAGGGAGGGGAAGCACTGCGGTAAGTGGCATAAAAGAGGAAAAAAAGCCGGAAGGTGAACAAAAGGGAAAAGTATCGTCTGATGCCAAAAGCGCAGCGTTTAAGTGCTGGTGCAGCAGATGCTCCTCGGCGACTTTAACAAATATGATGAGGTGGGTGTGTAAGTTCCTTTATGCATTTAGTCAGCCATTCCCCTGTTCTCTGTGATCTCTCTTTTCCTCCAGCTTCCACTTTAATCTCATTGGCCGGCTGACTTGGTCGTCTGCCACCTCTCCGTGCACCCCCTTCTGAATTCTCTTTACCTCTGCTCTCCGTTGGCCACAGTGACTGAACAGAGACCAGCTGAGGTGAGGACATGTCAACTCTGATCCCTCCCCGTCACATCAGCCTGTGATCTTATCCCAGAGTGGGGCGGAGCAGCGGCTATCTTTGTTAGCATTCAACCTGTGATCCCGGGAGCCTGGCTTTGAATGACTAAGATGCGAATGAGATTTCAGTGTGCGTGTGAAGGCAGCACCCCCTGCCAGTATCAATCACAGGGCTGCAGCCGTGAGACCGCTCGACCCACACACACACACACACAGACACACAAACAGTTGTGTACTGACACATAAAAACAACAGTGCTATCACATCCCCGTCGTTACTGACTGGAATCTGCTATTTGTTATTCCTCCAGCAAGACATTGACACACACCTGACAAATATTTTGATTCAGCTGAAACTGTCAAAACAAGAGAGCATGCAAACTAATGTACTAGCACACATAAATTGCTGCTTCTCGGCTCTTGTGTAGCTCTAGCTCCGTCACTGCGGTTTGATGGCAAGTGCCATCTATTTATGTTTTATTCACAGTTCGGTCACCTTGAAAGAGACAGCTGAAAACAAACACTCCAGGGAGCTGCAAAAGAGTGGGAATGGTTCTCAGTAACCACAGGCTTTATACAAGCAGAGTGGGTATTGAGAAAGACTGTGCGCTGGCAACTAAAGAATTAGGCCCCATGTCCATATATCACAAACTTCTTCGTTTTTTCATTTATTTCAGTTGTTCTTAATGAGGAGACCACATATGCTGTAGCATGTGCCCATCTCAAGGAAGAGTTCTTGTCACCTTTTGTGTCCAGCCACACTTTCAGTTGAAAAGGTCTGAACTTTCCATGAAAAATGCCGGGATCATCACTGTTGCTCTTTTCAGGCAACAAATCATGTGGGACTGATTTAAGTAAATATTTGGCTGAATTTAACTATGGCACATAAATGTGAAGGATGCTATTTTTGTCGGATTATAGCATTGTCGGCAAACAGTGGCAAAGTTAAGCAATGACCAATAATAAATTGCCTATCTAGGGACAAATGGTCACAATGTTTTAGTGCCCTCTGTTGCTGATATACAGTCATTTCTAGCCATGCATAATCTGCAAGCTTGTTCCGGATATTAAAGGTTATACGCAGTTATAATGTCAAGTTGCTTTTGGAAAACAATTAAAAATGATATGGCTCATTATCATAATACATTATTTTTTAAATGGTCTCGTAACAATTGGTAAAAATTTTTGCGACCTCGTTTTGCTGTCACCTTTATCTTAACAAAGCACTAAGCTCATACCAAAGCTCAACAATGCCCTGTCAGTACTTACACACATTTTCTCATTTACTCATTCCCATTAAGCTCAGTTTTACACTGTGAGCTAACTGGTGGCTAATGTTAGCTTTAGGCCACACTTAACTTGGGGGTGCTATGGTAGAAATGGTTCAGGGTGTAACTTCCTTGGCACTGACACAACTGGAAGAAATGTACTTCAGCATGATTCCGGGTGCTAATGCACTAGCAGAAGTATGGGTTCGCTATGTGTATGTACAATCGACGTAAAGCATTTCATGAACTCCATACCTCCTGCTGCCTCTGCAAAAATCTTTTGCATGCAGAATGATTAACTGACGATCCCTGCCTTGCATTATCAATAAATATAGGAATGTAAGGGATTTCTTATTAAAGTTTTGGTCAATTAAAAAAAAAACGGTTGCTGGGTGGTCCAAAATATGGTATACACTAGAGATGCTTGCATTGTCCTCTGCATTATTCAATTGCAATTGACATGCAGTATTAATAGTCTTTTTTTGGGGGGGTTAGCCATTTCTGTTAGCTTCTATGCTGCAGGATGAGTAGTTAGCTAGTTTGTGACCAAATAAATAATTTTTTTTGTTTTCACCAATTCAAAGAGACTTTCAATGTGGGTATCAATACCTATTGGTATCAGTATTGTATTGATAAAATTATACCAATACCAATCCTTAAATGTTACTGACATTTTCATAAATTGTCCTTTATTGTGGAGCAATGTAATGTTACCAATGGCTATGGTCGTACTAACAATCGGCGTAAAGCTAAATTGCTTGCTTCAGTATTTTAAACATGCACCCGAAACAGATGACATTGATCGTGCCACCAATACTTACAAACAAGGAAAACTGGCCGCAAGGAGGGTTGCCATTGCTGTCACATTTCTTTATTTTTTTTCCTGATTTATGACACTTTTTTTTTTAAATGGTGTATTTGAGAAAGTTCATTATCCGGTTACCCCTTGAGTTGATCCATTTCATTTTCAAGTGGGTACAAAAAAACATACACAATACAATAGACACAGTCACAACATACAGAATACATACATACACACGTAAATTGAGGCTCCCATTTACTGACCCATATGTACATCATTCCCATGGGCCCAAAATACCCACACATAAGGATAATGCTTTTGCCACGTAATACATCAGTATTATAATAACAACAATGATATATCGGCACACGTATATAACATATAATAATGAGGGGTCAGAAGGCTATACCAATGGAAGCAGTAACATGATGTAAAAAAATACATACATAAGTAAATACTTGACGAGGGGAAAGGAGCACACTCAAATCAGAGGATATGTATGGTGTTAGATATTGTTGTAAGTAAGAGGCATCATTAAAAAGGATGTATACAAAATGCACTTGAGCCATAGGCACACTAAGTGGTCAACAGCAGTGATTAGTTTTGCAGGGACACTTTAAGAGAAATTTACAGAGGCTGTAGGCAGAGGTTGAAGACATGTTTTATGGGTGTCCTGCTAAACAATTTAAGCATAGTCCAATATAGCTTTTTGACTCTTAAGGTTTATGGTTTCCACACAGAAGACTATGCAGCTACACCAAATGACATTTCTTTATATGCATGTATCACAGAAGGGAGCTACTAGTGGTTCAAGAACTTAGTTTGGTCGGCAAGACAGTGACAGAAAACACTGTCAGTAAGCATGAATGAAAGTGAATAACTGAAAAAACAGTACTGTATAGTGTTAATAAAATATACTAAGTAAAAATAGTATTTAACATAAAAATGTTTTTGCAGTATATTTATTTTTGACGGGAGGACCACCAAACACCCCCTCCCTGTTTATTTATTTATTTGCAGGCGAGCACCTGGTGGTCGAGACTTTGCCCATGGAGTTCGGCCAGGCTCAGTCCAAAAGGGAGACATGGGTCCATCCTTCAGTGGGCCCGCCACCCACAGGGGAAGTCGTAGGGGTCCAGTGCTCTGTGGATTGGGTGGCATGCAGTCAAAGGCAGGATCCTCGGCAGTCCGATCCCCGGTTGCTGAAGCTGGCTATGGGGACGTGGAACATGACCTCTCTGATGAGAAAGGAACCTGAGCTTGCGCAGGAGGTTGAGAGATACCGGCTAGATATAGTTGGGCACAACTCAATGCACAGCTCGGGTTCTGGAACCAGTCTTTTGACAGGGGTCGGACTCTTATCTTTGCTGGAGTTGTTCCGAGTGAGAGACGGAGAGCAGGCATGGGCTTAATAATAGCTCCCAGCTCTCTGTCTGTGTGTTGCCTGGTGGATGACAGGGTTGCTTCCCTGCACCTTCAGATCAAGGAAAAAGTCCTGACTGTGTTTTGTGGTTATGTACAAAATAGCAGTTCAGCGTACCCATGCTTTTTGGTGTCCCTATGACTCCATTACCCCTCGTCTTGGCGGTAACCCCACAATCCACTGGTGGACACCAGAGGTGAAGGGGCCCAGTTCTGTTGCACAGCAAAGTGGCAGAGGGAATCAGGTTCAGTGGCCTGATCAAACAGTGCTCCTCTGCTTCGAGACGTAGGAATCAATGGTAATTGATTGGATTTTAGAGCCCACTTAAGTCTAACTCAGCTGACCCTGGTGTCCTGACAGCAGAAAGGAACAAAGCACTTAGATGATATAAGAGTCAGTGGATGGAGGTGACGGCAGGATCACAGAAAGTTGGCAAGAAAACCGGTTTGACAAGTGAGTCACCTTGGCATGAGAGTGTGTTTACAGAATTTGAGACAAAGCTATACTGACAGTAATACTATGACAGTCAGACCAAGATTCCCATCAGGCTCCTCAATAGTTTTTAAGAAACTGTGTAAATCTGCATCAAAAGGGCTTCACAGTGCACACACTTTGTATGCATTGTGCCTGTGGGCGTGTAATTTTAAATGCGAGAAGTGAAATCAACTATCAATCATTTTCACAGCAAATCAATACTGAAATAATTTCAAGTGATATGTTAGTAATTGGTGAGGACTCTTCAGGTGCTGCACTCAAGTAAAGTAATTATACAAAACTGTAAAAATACCCTGTCACAAGTGAAAGTCCTGCATTTAAACAAGGAAATGTACTAAAGTATTTATCATAAAATATGATATGTAGTATCTCTGTAGCCCTATGACCAATACTATTAGATTATTATGGCTCATATATTTATGTAGAAGAGGATTTTATTGTTGTTTCTACTTGAAACCCGCAAATTTGTGAGCAACCAACAGCCGTCCTGTATAAGACTGAAGGAAGGACAATTGTATGAGTCGAGTAGAAAAGCAAATTCCTATCAGTTGTTAACTTCGGTTTCTTTAAAATAATCGTTTTTTGGGAAAATCTTTCTATTTGCCTTTTTTCTGAAAAGGTTTGGATTCATCTGAGTCTTGTGTGTGTGATGAATATATAAATCACATCCAACAGCCACTTAGCTTAGCATGAAAAATGGGAAAAAAGGGAAAACAGTCATCTTACTAATAATGAAGAAGATGAATGTAGCTTCATGTTTGCAGTACGCAAGTCTCCTCACCAGGAAGTGCATTTATCCCCTAAAATCAAAATCTTCCTTTAGACCATGAAAGAAGTCCAAATAAACTCTGAGGGTCTAAATGTTCAAAATATACAAAATATTGTTTTCATTTTCTCAAATTTCCTACAGTAACATCAGAAATACATCACTGTGGTAGATGGGGTAGACTGACAGGGCTATCTATCTATCTATCTACTGTATCAAATTTTTTTTCTATCTATCCTAAATTCTGTTCAGAATGCAGTTTTTGTCTAGTTGAGAGTGAGGAAGAATCTGAAGGCTGCAGTGACTCGTTCAGTCTGCTCGGTATTGACCAAAATTCAGTTATTTTTCATTCAATAGATGCAGAAGAGTCGTTCAGATTTGCCAGTATTTGTTGATCACAAATGTTGATACCCTTTAACCTGGCAGGAACTGGAAGGTCAATCATTCTGTTTTTCTCAAAAACTACATTTTTACTCAGTTCACACCAAATTTGCCTCTCAGAATTCTCAGACTGTCCTCCACAAACTATCCAGACACGTTTCTAAAATATCGAAAATTGAGCCCACAGTGCCACGAAATGTGTTCTGTGAACAAAGAGGTTGTCACTAATAAACCTCCAATATTTCAGATAAAGGATTGCTATAGATTTGGTGGTGTAAATTAAATTCTTCTTGAATTAAGTATTGACTGAGATCATTTCATATGAATTAGGTGTGCTGGACCAGGACTAAGAAACAATGGATTATGTCCACTTTGTCATTATTAAATTTGAAATTATTTTATGTTTCTTTTGTACCCATGAGTGAAGGCAGCCAGGACGGAAAGTAGGTTAAATAAAACAAGGGAAGGAGAGAAAACAAGAAGAGGATACAATTACATGAAAGGGACCATGAAACCAAGTATGAAGTAGGAGAGGAAAGGAGGAAGTGAGGAAACAAGAAAGGCAACCACTTAGCTTGAAGAGAGGACAGGGGACAGAGAGACATCCAATTTCTCTTCACTTGCTCTGTGCCCCCCCTCCACTTGTCTCCAATCTGTTCATTTGTGTTAGTTTGTTTTGCTAACAAACCCTTATTTACAGCTGCATCCCTCAGGACATGGCTCATGTTTGAATAATGACTGAGCAAATAAAGACTCTGATTGTATTGTATTAGTGATAGGTTTGGAGAAAGAGACGCCTGAAGTTTCATCCAAAAGGTTTCCCAGGGGATGGTTTGGCAATAAATGCAAGGGACTTCTAGGGTTGGACATGAACTGTCATTTAGATGACTACTACTGCTCAAGTAACTACAAATTCAAGTTTTCATTATATCCCTGAAAATCAGCTGATATTATGGAATGGTTAGTGCTGCTGCTACAGATCTTTCCTATTAGCACTATAGACCCTTTCAGAGCTGATCTCATCAAAAAGCTGCGCAACTGAAGTAGTGGCTTCCCTCAGTAAGTGAGCTCAAAACATTGAATTGGGAAGAGCACCACAAATCCAGTTGTTGTGGATATGGTCAGAAACGACAATCTCCCGAGGATCTGTCCATCCTGCCCATGGGCCCACCACCCGCAGGAGGAGCTAAAGGGTCCGGTGCTATGTGGATCACGCGGTAGTCAAAGACGGGGGCCTTAGCACTCCAATCCCATGTGGCTGAGGCTGGCTGTTGGGACATGGAATGTCACATCTGTGCCATTATGTTGGAATTTGCCCTGGTGGACAAGAGGGTTTCTTCCCTTCACTTTTGGGTAGGGGGACCAGGTCCTGACTATTGTTTGCACCTATGCACCAAACAACAGTTAAGAGTACTCTAACCCTTTTTGGAGTCCTTGGGACAGTCGTTGAAAGGTGCCTGGACTGGGAACTCCATTGTTCTACTGGGGAACTTTAACGCTCACGTGGCCAGTGACAGCGTGACCTGGAACGGCGTGAGTGGGAGGAACGCCTGCTCGATCTGAACCTGAGCACTGCTCAGTTTTTGTCTGTACACACTACTAACACCATGTTCGGACATTAGGGTATCCAGTGCATCTTTCAATTGGACGAGCCAGGTTACCGATCAGTGATCAACTTTGTGGTTGTATCAGCTGATCTGCGGCCACATGTTCTGGACACTCGGGTGAAGAGAGCAGCAGAGCCTCCAACTGATCAGTTGGATCAGAGAGTTGGATCGGGTGGTGGGGATGATGCCAGACAGACCCAGCAGGCCCAAGCATAGAGTGAGGATCTGCTGGGAACATCTGGCTGAGGACCCGGGGATGGTCTTAAACTCCCAGCTACTTCACAATTGTGACCATATCCCAGGGGTGCCAGCAGACATGGAATCCGAGTGCACCATGTTCTTTGCCACCATTGCCAAGGCCACTGTTTGGAACTGCGGATGCAAGATAGCTGGAGGTAGTCATGTTGATACCCAGCAAACCCGCACCCGAGATGCCGTCAAGCTTAGTAAGGAGTCGGACAAAGCCAGGTAGGCGTCTGTGTTTTTCTTGCAAAGATGGATCAATATGTTATGTTATGTAATTTTAAACAAGATTTAATCATTCCTCCCAGATTTTAAGTGGTGCCACCAAAAAGAGTGCCAATGAAATGTAATTGATAATATGTGCTATAGTAGTGATGGTTAGAGTTATTGCTAAGGAATGCCTCAATACAATGAGTGTCCTTCAAAAATAGAGATGCCAGTATACTGTATATACTGTATGCGTGTGTGTGTGTGTGTGTGTGTGTGTGCAACCTTCCGCTCAGTTACTTACAGATACAGTCACTTTACCTGTACGTGTGCCCTGCACATGTCCGGCATTCAGGCTGCTTGTCACATACCAATACTCTCACAAATCCGTGAGGCAGAAAATAGCAGATAGTGAGTTCAAATGGATTCACCCAGTATCTGACAGACACTGGAAATGGATTTCAGTGTCTGTCAAAACAAACAATGCTTTTCTGCTCGAGGTTCACACAGAGCCCTAAAAGGGGGGATTGAGATGGATGGAGGATGGTGCTGAGCTCCCTGTGACAATCTGCTCCCTCACCATCAACTTCAGTCCTCCTCGTAATGCATATAGTTCATATACGGGCCAGCACACACACATACTGTATGCATGGACTAAGAAACGTACTCAAACACACGTAGGGACAAATAAAAGCGCATCCCTTTATTATCCAGAGGTTTGAATCACATTACTTTGCATCATCTTTGCATTTCTGCAGCCAGCCGTCTGTGGCCAGTGAAGCACACAGCAGAGTCATGTGAGCTCTGCAGTATGATATCTACTCATATAGAACTTCCCCAACTCTCCAACTGAAAAGGTATTACAAAAAACACACCTCAAAAAAACTGTCAACAAACGTTAACACTGCAGAATAAATGTCAAAACGGTAGATTCTGTGACTGATGAGAGATAAAAAAAAATAAACTCTAGGAATGTTTAATTCACAGATATGCTAAAGGAGCCAATATTTTTAGCAATAAAAACTAGTCAAAGAGAAGTTGTTCACATCTTGGTAGCATTTTAGCTCTTGGCTTATTAACAATTAGCAAATATTCCACAAAGACAGAGACACAGTACATTTCTTGTAGATGCTCTTATATACCTCTTGCCCTTAATCTTGCAGTTGAAACTCTATTGTCTGCTTTAATATATTTCACATTTCTCTCATCAAACATAAGCTTATTTTATATCCTGGCAAAACTTCATGTTTGCTAATCTCTAGAACAGTCAAAAAATCTTCAGGGTACAGAAATTGAAACTCCTAAATGTGGTAAATACTAAACCCAGGACATAACGATCAGAATAAATGATACCCACAAACGTGATTTCACATTATGTGATTGTGATGAAGTAAGTTTTCATGAGTTTCATGATTTCACATTTTGTGTTTATTTTCTCGTGAAAAGGATTTATTGGATTTTTATATGAATAACAACTGCGCATCGAAGTGATGTACTTTCAGAGGCAGTTTTCCAGCTGTAGGTGGCAGTAGGTAACAGTGGATGACACCCGTTACCGTGGTTTCAACCCTACGCTCTGCTGTTTCCTCATTCTTAGTGGCGATTCAGCAGAAGCCATGTGTCCTTTTCTCAACTTTATTTCCTGTATATCAGGACACATATAGCTGCTTAGATGCTCCACAGCATGGTGCCCATAAAAAAAAACAAATCTGTAATTCTGCATAGAAACAAATAATGTTATTCTTCTATTCATCAAAAGACCAATCAGAACAACACAGTTTTATGTCTTTGATTATGATGATGTTACATACATGAATGCTTTTGTGTCGCACAGCGCATGGAAATATTGATGCTTTATAGTCCTTTTTAACAACAGAAGGGAGCCACATTGAATGCTGTTCATTTATGGACTCTAAAAACTGTCAAGCCATGGTTAAATTTATATCAAGCACATACAATACCAGCTTCCAGCACTTCTTCATTACCTCCTTTTTATGCTGAACTTGGTTGACTTTAATGAATTCAAATGGATTTTGAATGGTGGCATTTTGTCAGTAGCTGGTCATATTTTTAAATGTTTAAATTAATTGAACATATGTTTATGTGTAGTTATCTGTTTGTATATGCTATATATATATATACATTGTCAGTTTTTTCCCTCTTGAAACAAAGACTCACTGAGACTTCAATGAACTTTTTCTGTCACATGAAAACCTGCTGAGAGCTGTGATAAACTATAATGTCTAATTAAAGACATAATTTATTCAATAAAATTCATCAATATTGGTTGCTATATTTGTGCCTCTTCTGGTTAGATAATTCTTGCAATTTACTTTTTTTGCAAAGCAGGAAATGATGCTGGCCACTGAAGCACTTCTAAACATCAATAACACACTTATTCAATAATTTCCTCATTCTCACTAAAGTGAGAGTGTTTGAGATTATCAGCAGCACAATAACTTTGTCACATGCATCAAGGGTCGACCTCAGGCGCAGGTAAGCTAAATGGGTGCCTAACTATATTATTCTATTATTGTAAGCCCCCTTTACTGCAATCATGTAGTCTGTGGTTGTTACCTGGCACTTTTGCATACAATAATAAACAATCATGGACACCCACAAATTAGAATGATATGAAACCACCAACTTCAATTTTAAAGTTATAAATGTGGAATAACAGATTTCAGTATGTCCACTGGCCAGTTTAATGTATAGTTTTATAATTCATGCTGCAAGAAATAGTGCAAGCAGAGACTTGTTTAGTGTCTCTTTCAATGATATTTTGCAGTCAATGCAAATCTATAAACTGTTGCTTTTGAATAAATTCATCCAGATGAACATTTTTCTTTCTCTTCTACAGCTTGTGATTTCAATTTTCCGTCTCATTTTATTTTCTATTTTGTCTTGTAAGTTTTTAACGCTTTTTCTCCTAAAATTCATTAGGAAAAAAGGTGAGATATGATAACCGTAAGAAAAAGAAAATGAGAAATTAACTACTATCACGCCAAAGCCAAAGATAATCACAATTCAGCTCTACAGGTATTCAAATATACAAAACAACGGACTTGCTTGCTATAACCGTAAATATGCAAATTAAATCACTGCAATTACATGAATTGGTGTTGTGCTATTTTTAAAATTTAGCTGAATGTGTAAAATATTTAGGCTTCAGATGGATGTAAATTACTTGTACACTTACAAATGATGCCATTTTTGCACATGAATGTTCCAGTCCTTATGTATTTTTAAAGCTTCCTGTAAAAGAACATCTTTAAATAAGATGTACTGCTCCCACATCTCATGAAAGTGTGATGTGATTTCTCCCGCCAGAGATTTTCTGCAGAAAGCTCCATGAACTCCACTCATGTTACCTGATGTGTTTTCGCTTAGTTCACTGTCACATGAATCACAGTGTTTTTGTTTTTTGTTTTTTAATTTACTCTCTTTCTGTTAAGGCGGAAGTTTATTAAATAATAATCTACCATTTGTCAGCTGTGACAGAGTCTATAGGCTGTTGTAATGTCCGCTAGGTTGAAGAGGCCCTCTGTAGTTGAAAATTGGGCAATCTAAGCTGGTCAGCCATCATCACAATCATCACATCTCTGCTGCTCTTTGTCCAAACTGTGCACATCCATTGCTGTATTCTCATAGGTGTTTCAGCTATAAAGCCAAGAATAATTATAACAGATAACTACGGATAACTCTTGGTCAGTACTGAAACAATAGGCCCTGATTATGTGATAATGTGAGAGGCTTACAGATCCAGTCTTTAAGCTTCAAAACTATTCACAGAATCATCTGGGCCACCCCAGTTCATACCAAACATGTTGCAATTTATACTTTAAATTGATCATTACGATTTAAAATTGGTATAATTGCGTCATTTCTCTCCAATTTAACCACACGAGCCAACGTTAGAGATGTCATCAGTGAGCGGTAGACACTGTAGCCTGTTAGCCTGCCAGTGAGGCTAACATTAGCCAGCTTGCTAACTAGTGTTAAAAGAATCTGAATCTTATTTTTTGTTCCAGGTCA
>KV751320.1:11405575-11438752 GCA_001698575.1 Mola mola | reverse complement strand
GACCCATGTCTCCTTTTCGGGCTGAGCCCGACCGGACCCCATGGAAAAAGGCCCGGCCACCAGGCGCTCGCCTACGGACCCCTTCCCCAGGCCTGGCTCCAGGGCGGGGTCCCAGTATCCTTCCGGGCAGGGTACACAAGTCCTTGTTTGTCACCATCATAGAAGAATAGAAGAAAACGCGCTTTGTCTGGCCCCTCACCTAGGACCAATTTGCCTTGGGTGACCCTACCATGGGAAAACAGCCCCCGGCAACATGGCTCCTAGGATCATTAGGGCACCCAAACCCCTCCACGGCGGTAAGGTGGCTTTTCCTGGATGGGCTGTTTAATAGTACAGGTCACAAAATGGCCTTCTGTGCCATTCTGTGAGCAGCTCTATCAAGCACAGGAGTTATTTACCTGGTTGGCCTACATCTCTTTATTTGAAGTCCCACTCCAGTCTTTGACTATACCCTTAAGAACTTTGTGTTTCATAAAATTGCATATTTCAATCCATTCACAGCCTTAAAATGGTTTGGATGCAATTCTACACCTGTTTTTCATCTAAGTTGTGGGGATAATTTTTTTTTTAATTAGTCTACTATACACAGTGGCAAGTTTTAAGAGTGGAGTAATTCAGCCATACATGTTTGAACCAGACAGGGATTCCCAAGAAGAAGAGGAAGGGCTATTTTTACAAGGTCACCTACGAGTTGATGTAACGGAATGGTAAATTATGTTCCTACAGGATTAAGACCTGCCCCAGCGAGATCGGTTCCTTACGTTTTTGACGCTGAACAGCCGGGCTGTCAGAGTTTTGGAGACTGTCGTTGGTGAATTACAGAAAGAAAGCAAAATCCTTATTATTTATTTTTGTCATGCGTATTGTAGTATATAAGAACACACCTTATAGCCATGTTAACCAGGTCGAAAACATGACTTTTTTGAAGGACATCTTTAAATATGTTGCCTTTGTTACGAAATTATCCTATTCTGTTTGATATGTTACAGAGCATTCCAAGATTTTTGAAATTGGCGTTATAGACAATTATTAGTGTGTTTCAAAAGGTTTCAAAAGGTCCCCTCCTGGAACCGCCACCTTACCGTGGTGGAGGGTACCCGGATAAGCGGCAGAAAACGAAACGAAACGAAACGTTTCAAAAGGTTGCGACCCCCGGCTCTTCATGGTTTGATAACATGTAAAAGGCCCCAAGTCCCACTGACACTATTCACGTCCTTCGATTACTTCAAAACAAAAAAGATTTTCATGTAAAAGTGTAGAGGTAAATGTTCGGTTTGCACTGGCAGTGTCATAAATTTTATTCCAACATTGATACCAACACTCAGTTCTACAATTATAGAAAGACTGCAATGTCATTATCAGTGGGTTATGGGCTCAGTCACTGTCATTTTAACCAATATCAAACATTTATTTCAGTAAAAATCTTTAAGAGTAGTTTACACTGCTGGAAGTTGGGGACAAACACACACATTTATTAGAAGGTCATATGATCTGACAACACTGCTTCCAGATATATCCGATGTAAAAAGAGTGTTGAGGCAAAATTTCATTTGATGTTAATTAGCTTAGTGCTTTTTTTTACTAGCTCATTGTTTATATTTTAGTCTGTTGTTAATTATGTCCACGGTTACATTTTTTAAAATGATTTTCTTACCACTGTATTTTTGTCTCAGCATTTGATTTATCAGCATTAATTCATGTTTATTTTATTGAAATATTAATAAAGATTTTGTATAATGTGATTTTTATATCATAAGCCCATACCACATGAAAACTGGACCGTGAATAGCAGTGAACCAGACTGTGCATAACCAAGACGAGTCTCCTCTGTGACTTCGTCTTCTGGATGAAGAAATATTGAATTAACGCACATTTCGAACAGCTACTCATGTAAATTATACGACTCAGTTACTGGCACGTTCTGGCCACGTGTTGGTTGGTTAATTTTTTATGAACCGCAAATGTGTTTCAAATTGAGTTTTGGGAAAAGCGACAGCACTAACTGGCCGTCCTCACGGGCTGCAGTGCAATCAGGATAAATTAAAGATGCGGCACTGAACGGGCCTTCGCAGCACAGAACACGTTATGGGTCAGTAGATGGTCACTATGTAAAAGTCATGTTCCATTTCATCAGCCGAGGTATCAAATTCTCACCCATATACCCCTCCCTACCGTATTAGAAGAAGACTATAGCTGTCAATCATGGTAGTTCATCTTATTTTTATAATTAATAATTATAAAAAATTAATAAATTAGTACCAAACTGGTCTGACAAATAAATAATTGAACATATATCCAGAAGAAACAGAGCAATGTTGTTGTACCATATGTGGCAGGAGTGTCAGAGAAACTTTTTTCTCTAACTCTTTTCTCTAAACATGACATCCTGGGGCACCTCAAACCCAACGCCCTCAGACAGAGATTGTTTCTTCCTAAGGACAAAATACCCAAACACAAGCTGAGCAATGGTGCGTATGAGGTCCAATGCAGTGAGGAGTATCTGACCTGTACATTGGGGAGACTAAACAACCGCTCCGCAGGTGCACGGCACGACACAGAAGAGCCAACTCATCAGGACAAGATTCGGCTGTGCATTTACATCTGAAGGACAAGGGACACTCATTTGAAGACAACAACGTACACATTGTTGACAGAAAAGGCAGATGGTTTGAGAGAGGAGTGAAGGAGGACATCTATGTCAAAATGGAAAGACTCTCATTACAGTCCTGACATCCTCTCCCAGGCGTTTTAAACCTCCTTCAAAACTTGCCTCATGTGATCCGAATGACTCACGTGAGAGCAGAGCGGGGCAACGACTCATTAATGAGTCACACCTGGAGTCATGTGACCAGAACAACTCACATGAGTGTGAGGGGGGTGATCAATGAGTCACACCTCAAAATGACTCATGGATGAACTACACCTTTCTTCTGACCCTGACGTGCACACACAGAGAGGGTCAACGACTCAGATGCCCACCTCCAAGGTGTGACAAACCTAGCAGAGGTTAAATATGGGGGATTCCCTTCCAAATGTTTAGAACTGAAGAAGCTTTTCAAATGAGAGGTGAAATGTCTTCAAAACCAAAAAGAAGTCCAGATGCCTTCAACTGAAGCATGTAAGACTAACACACATATCGCTTGATAAAAATTTGCACTGATTGACACGAGCCAGTTTTGAGTATATCAAGAGTATCTAACATGCTGAGAAGTGTTAGGAGATGCTGAAATATGTGCCACACCCAAGTGAGTTTAATTACTTACTACTTGAAAGGTCTAATGTGTAGAACTTTAGGTTACATATTCGCAAACATATAATTTTCTTAACAACGTTAAAATGAATGTGTAAACATCTTCAATCAAATTATAAGTATGTAGTCCATCCTAAAATACTCACTTTATAGTTACATAGGAGTGGGTCTCCTTTCGACTGAGGGCGACAAAAAAGGCTTGAAAACATGTTTAGGGTTTTTATACCTGTATAGTGACGCTGGAATAAAACCAACAAAGAAGACTCACCCCAGTAAAAAGTGACCAAGAAGAAGAAGGCAGACAGACAGACAGACTGACACACACACACACACACACCTTGCACCATCTGCGCTCCGGCTCTACAGAGTTATATGTGAGATACGTCAAAGTTTCAGAGCCCTGAAACCTTTAACATGGACTGTCTGCTGCAATCACACACACATCCTCTGTGACACAGAGGACCAGCCACTGTGAGCAATCAAAGCAGTGTAGAGAGACCGAGGCGCCACGTACCTGCCACCATCCATCAACATCATCGACTCACACTCGTCCACTCACATTCACGTCAACAGGAGGGCAGAGGAGGAATAAAGGTGAGACGAGGACGAGACAGACAATGCGTGCTTCTCACACTGCTCTCCTGTCTGGACTCCTCCCAACAAGGATTTGAGAGAACGATGCAAGGAAGGACACATCTGTGCTTCCTCACTCCGAGCTCTTCCAGAAGCCTCCTGCCACCTTGCAGGTGTCTCATCGGTTTGTCTCTTCCTCACATCCCTCCCTCAGCAAAGGAGGCGAGGAGGGACATAAACGCGATAAAATGCAGCCAGCGAGAGGAGGGAAGAGAGACGTAGTGTAGCAGAGGAGACGATGTCCCATCAAACTTTCCATTGTAAAATGTGAATTTGTTTTCAACACCATCATCATTAACATCAAACTGCCTTAAATCATTCAAGGAAGTTCAGTCACATCAAGTGTTTTTTTTCTTTTTTCTGAGACACCTTCAGGGCACGGAAACAATTAAAACCAAATGATTTTGCATTCCTCAACGCTACCCTTCAATTATTTCATGATAATCAAACAATTTGTGTGTGTGTGTGTGTGTGTGAACTTCAAAATCTGCGACTGACTTGAGGTAGCAAACACTGTTAAAATGCCAGCCGTCAGATCTGTGAGCAGCTCCCACTGGGGCCGAAGTGACGCTCTGCTCCCAGAAAAAGACAGGAGAGAGCAGAGAAAACAGAGAAACAAACAAAACATTAGACAATTTTTATCACAAAGAAGGCTGTAACAGGGTTGTTGACAGATTTAGGTACAGATGTAAGTATATGATGAAGCTACAGAACACATGAAACCGAGCTTTTTGGTTAGTGAACCCCTTGCAAATAAGCTTGTGGGCAAGCTTATGATGTTTCAGAGACATTTCACATGTTACCTGTCCAGGGAACCTCAGGGCAGATTTGTTTATGCTTAACTTTATCTTAATTCGTCTCCTGGTAATCGTCTGATGACCCTTTAGATTTATGTTGTGACCCTTTAAAAGCAGCTGACCCCAATGTTGGGAACCACTGGACCCGTTGTACGTAAAGAAGCTTCAGCAGTGATGCATCAAGTGTTTCTACTGTAGCTCAGTCACAGAGACATTTTACTGCAGAGTGAGTTCTTTTACTGCTGAGGCTTTAACTCATTCATCAGGTTCAGCACTGCAGCAATAGAAATCGGTGCGAGTGTCTTTTCCCTCTGCTCAGGCTCCTCAGCTTGATTTGCCAGTCAAACAAAAACACAAAGAGAGAAAAAGCACGAAGGATCCATCTTCATTTCGGTGTGTCTGCAGTTCATGTTCCATCATCCACAGGGAGTTTGAGCCAACACTTTGGGTTTAGCTGCGGTGTAGATTTGATGTCTCATAAAGCTCCTTTTAAAAAAAAAGACAACAGCCTCTATGAAGCACTTTAACCGACTTTGACTCTCATCTTTAAGTTTAACTGTCATGCGTGACCTGGCGGTATATTTGGAGAAGCAAGTGTGAATGTGTGAATCAAATTTCTCCACCCCTGCTTTTATTATCGGATTAGAGATAAGCGGTAGAAAATGGATGGATGGCTGGATGGACAGATGATAACACGGGCCACGAGCACCTCCCAGTGGTCATAAGCAGAACTGCAAAGTCCTGGTGCCATTTTCACTCCCTAACTGTAATTAACTTAAGTGTTAAGAATTCTCCCTTATTCTCTGGAAGTAAAGTGGGTCATAACTCCCCTGAAACCTCATTTTGTCATTAGTCCTGATGTTTTAAGAATCTACATGCTTACTGTGTATACCTTGCTTTAATTAATACCATGTGATCTACATTTTTCAAGTACATAACTGATTTCAAGGTATAAGGGCAATACTCTGCAGTATGTTGTATTTCTGTTTCAGTGCGTTTCTCCGATCATTTGTACGTTTTTAAAATGCTTATAAAATAATATAAGTAAAAACAAGCATATGTTTGTTTGTTTCTTAGCGTGAAAATAGAGGGGTTTTGGAGTTGGTAATATTGTGTCATTAGCGGCAATGATTCTGGTCCTCAGATTCTTCCAGAATTCAAGTTTAATGGTTAATCTGGTCATCTATGCTTCTCACAGCCCAGAGATGTCTGGACTTATTCAATAATAGTCCAATGTTTACTTTGATGATTATACACAGTTAACCATTAAAGTTATAAACATTTTATTTTTATTTTTTATAGACCACGTCTTCCATACATTAGAACATTTTCATATGACTGAAGTCTAGAGGGGATATTAAAGTACCAATCTGACATAATGAAACAGCAGTTTTTATTTCATGACACTTGAGGCACCAACAGGAAACATTCAACAGTGATGCATGCAAACTGCTTAATACACCCATTCAGCATGCACACGCTGTTCAAACAGAAATACATCATTTGGAGACATTTCAAGGCTAAAAGTAGAAAACATAAACAGACACTCCAAGCTTTATGGCACTCTAATATAATATTTATAATCATAGGAATCCACAACAACATCAAACATTAAAGGGGAATGATTGGAGACTCAGTAGAAACCACATAGCTTCCTCGTACTCCTTCATAATTTCATCCCCTGTTGTCTCTATAACAGACATGGCTTTCTTGAAAAGTGTGTTTCAAAGCTAGTGCCTTTAACAAAAATCACACCCCCTCCGAAGAAAAAGGCATTGTACTTCACAGTAGTACATAACGGTGTGTCAAAGCGTCACAATCATATGACATGTACAAGCACAGAGCACGAGCAGCGAAAGGAAACATTTTAATGAGCAAACATCCCTGTCATCACACTTTAATGTTCACTCAGGCGACGTTCTACTAGACAAATATGTTGACTCAATAGCTTTTTTGAGTATCTCTCTCTGAGTATTTTTTAAGAGCTATATTCTTCAAGAGGCTGCTCTTAAAATAATAATAATAATAATAATGATAACTTGTCAACTTGTCACTCCCTGAAAGGCTTGTTTTTACTGAACTCAAGTGGTGTAACTTCTGACCTTGCTGCACAGGTGGGCAGGACACGTTTGTATGGTTTACAGAGACACACTTCTGTTCACAGTGCTGTTTCACTGTGATGTTCTCTCAAGGTCTCAAACTCAAAAACAGGAAATGTCTGCAAGAGTAGTTGGACATATGCCCATAACTGGAGCCAGCAGCCGATTAGCTTAGCTTAGCATAAAGACTGGAAACAAAATGAAAAAAATACTCATCTGGCCTTGGTCACACACACCTCACAAAGTAACATAATACTTTTTATTTTTGGTTGTTTGTTTGTTTTTTGTACACAAAATAAATGAAAATGACCACATGCTGTTATGTAGGGGATTCCCAAAAGGTCGACCAAGGGCTGGGCAATCTATACGATATAAATTCATATCGTGATAATAGAAAATATGTCGTCTGAGATTTTGGAGATTGTTATGTTATAATATAAGTGTTTTCTTTTCCTGATTTTAAAAAATGCATTACAGTCAAATTAAATGTTGTGGGTTTTTTTTACTTGCCAGAGCTTTTGAGGAGGAATGTCGTGATATGACCTGAATGAATTGTGATATTATTTTAGTTGCATTCTGCCCAGCCTTGTGTCAACCTTTACATTCCACTTTGCTGACTTTATCTCCACACATCTATTTCAGTAGTGTTTACTCTGACCTATCCAGGCTGTTAAATTACAAATGTTTTTGTTTTTTTATCATTTTGGTCTTGTGGACATTATTTTACTGCTTATTCCATCACTTATCACTCTGCTTATCATAACTGTGACGCAATAATCAAAGCCCACAAATTTGCTAAAGAAGTAAACTTGAAAATTTGTTTCTTTCCTCTACTCTCATTCACATTCAAACACCTGTGTGTGTTTGAGCATGTTCCTCTGCGTGCGTGCCGTCAAGCACGGCGTTGTCAAGGCCACATGAAAGTCACGAGCGTCAGGACGGTTACAGCTTCACATCACGTATGTGACGGCACAACACTTTACTGTATGTATGCAGTGAAAGCTCACTGAAAGTGATGGAAGCAGCTGAGAGGGACACAGACGAACGTGTTGGGTTAGTGTTTGGATTCTCGGGGATAAAACTCAGCTAAGGTGCTCTGAGGGATCCTCTTCAGCATCTCTTTGGGGAAGATCCTCATGAGCTGCCATCCAATGTCCAGGGTCTCAAACACACTCCTGTTCTCGTAGGCGCCTGCACACAACAACACATGAGTTACTGGACTTCAAGTGCACCCAGTGATGGTTTTAGACGCGAGCTTTAGGGCTGAGTTAAGTTTTAACTTTTGAAAAATATTCTTGATGCCGCATCAACTCCAATTTAATAAAAACCTAACGACCGGAGTGTGACGGATCATTATATAATATGTGATATGTTTTTCAGTATCCATTTATGGTCATTATATAACATAATATTAAAATATTCATAGATAGCAGCTCTCTCTGTTACATATATATTAGATAAGCAGTCAAGGGAAAAAAAATCACAGGACAAAAAATGAACTATTTAAACTATTTAGATATAATGAGAAACCACTAGCAGCATCCTTCATGTATACTGCGTGTGAAAATCTTGAGTTGTGAAATACAATAACTAAAGCAGTCGGGCACATGTAGTGATGTGTAAAGTGCAATATTTTGGTGTACTATTAGAAAGTAGCATGAATAGTACTAATTGTCTCATTGATTGTGCATAAAAGAATAGTTCAGTCATCATGCATTCACCTTCGAGCTTCATTGTAACAGTGTTGCAACATTTTCCAATCAAAAACCAACAAACAAAAAAAAACAAAAAAAAAAACATGAAATGGCCTCTTACAGCTCATATAGTATAATTGTTTGCAAAGCCAGAGAAATTTTTCTGAGTTCTTTCGAAGCTGAAATCCTCACAACTAGACGATAACTTAAAGGTATTTAGTGGGCACTCCTACATTGAAGATCTTCACTTAAACAGGTGTAAATGAGGCTTTTCTCTTGGTTTTTTTAACCTTTAACTGTGCTGCATGAGAGTGAGGAGTCATTTAAGAGCCTTTCTTCCTTTTTTTTTTTTTTTTAAGGGGTGTTTTTGCCTGACTTTCAATCATCAGAGGAGTGTGTATGAGTGAATTTGAACTTTTCTTTAAAATGCATATTCAGTAAGACATTCCACTGCAGGTTTATACACGTTATCGGTGGCCAATAACTGACTGAGCTGCTGTGTCCCACTGCACCTTGGGAGATGAAGTTTTTCTCAAACTTAGTCAGGAACTCCAGATAGAGCAGGTCATCGGCGGTCAGAGCTTCCTCACCCACCACTGCCTTCATGGCCTGAACATCCTTCCCTATGGCATAACAGGCATACTGCACGCGGACACAAACGCACACACTTTCAGGGAGGCCTGATTAAATATGAGCATGTGCATTACGGTACAAAGAAAGGTGTGTGTGAACTCACGAGCTGGTTGGAAACGTCAGAATGGTCCCTGCGGGTCATTCCCTCCCCAATGGCTGATTTCATCAGCCGAGAAAGAGATGGCAGTACGTTGATTGGAGGATAGATCTAAACAACAAGAACACGAGACGATTAATGGTCAACGAGTAGGTACAAGTAAGAACCACAAGTACTGTTTTCTATCCTACAGAATGCAGAGACAAGGGCTGCTCTCCACATCACTTCCTGCCTTGGGGAAACTAATTGGATGGGGATTTAATTTCAAAAAGAAGCTTCTGACAGTCAAGGTTGATGGTTTTTCATTGTTTTTGTTCAAAATTGGAAATATGCAGAATAGAAGCATATCATGCAGGATTAGAAATGAAAAGAATGTCATTGGAATGATTTGCCCTTTTCCATTTTAATTCAGCAATGGGGTGATGAATTCATGTAACCAGGTGCAGCATTCCTTCACACGATACACTTTATGGAAGACATTTTATTCCTGATTCCTCTTCTGAATATTCCAAGAAAAATAGTTTCTAATATGCAGCCTAAAAAACAAGACATAAAAGGCAGCAAATCCGACACAACACTTCCCAAGTCAGGTGCAATCTAGCTGTGTAAATCCCTGCTGACAATGACCCTGATGAAGACCAGAGTAGGTCACAGCACGCTGCTCATTTCAAATACTTTATGCCACGTAAAATAGAGGCACTTTAATTTTGCACAAATCTTACAGTGTGTCTTGGATTATTGCGAGGAAGACTTGCATTTTTTGATAAAGATTATCAAATCTTTATCGAATCTTTATTTCTTTTTTACCAATGCGTGAATTCTTCAAAAGATGGGATGAGATGAATGAACCGGGAGTTAAACAGCATTTCTATGTGATCACCTAAAAGACACAGCAGCACTTCTATTCTATTGTTTACACTTCCAGGGCCACGTTTCACATTAAGATCAATAGTTCCAAAATATGGTCCCAGCTCAAGGTCAACAGTTAGATAATCAGCACCCAATTATGAGTAACACCACCCGAAACAATACCAGCGAGTCCCATGTCAATAGTAATCAGTGTCAAGTCAATTCCCAACAGCACAAGCCAAGTCCAAAATCAAGACCAGCCTGTTCAAATTCAAGTACCAAGTTAAGATTAATGGTCTAAATATACTCCCGATGGACAGCTCTATGGACTAAAAATTAATAAATAAAAAACATGGATGCGCAGTAGTCCTGTATACTATTCACATCTCTGATTCAGAAAACTTTATCCCAAGGTGGGCAATTCAGTTGAGAGTTCCCATAAGAAGACATAAAAAAAAAAAAAAATTGACAAAATATATAACAGCAGCATTCAAACATCAACAACATGCCAGTGACAGCAGTTCAACGCATGGTCACAGATAACAAGCAAACATGGTGCGACTGCAGACATATGCCATAAGTTACTGAAGCTTGATGAATAGTCACAAAAATAGGGCACAAAACCCGCACTGATGATGACCAAGAGATGACAATATTTCTGAATTTAATATTCAAAAATAACGTGTTCCAAGTGAGGTCCAAAGACAAGACCAACATCAACGAACCAACAACAACAAATATCTCTCAAGCCAAATAACAACTGAAGTTTCAATTGAAGACCAACAAGTTAATATTCAAGTTCCAGGTCAAGACTAACAGGTTCTGACTCAAGTTCGAACTACCACACGTCTATTCTCTTAAGTCTGAGGTCATTAGATTAATGAATCAAATCAAGAGCACACCTCGTGCATATTTGTAATGTACATAAACACGGTGTGCGTTGCTGCCCTACATTACCTGTCTGTTGTGAAGTTGTCTGTCCACATAGATTTGTCCCTCAGTGATATAACCAGTCAGGTCAGGAATAGGATGAGTGATATCTGAGAGACACAAGAGCACATTGTGACCACCGCTCTGCGGTCATTAGCCTCATGAGTTTGCGTGAGTACCGTCGTTGGGCATGGTGAGGATGGGGATCTGGGTGATGGAGCCATTGCGACCTTCTACTCTGCCGGCTCTCTCGTAGATGGTGGCCAAATCCGTGTACATGTAACCAGGGAAACCTCGCCGGCCCGGCACCTCCTCCCTGGCGGCAGACACCTGGGATATGAGTGGACCACAGGTTGATTTATTTCCAATTTCCTGTCGTCTTTCCAGAACAAGCGTTCTAAACGTGTAGCTGACCTCTCGGAGAGCCTCTGCATAGGAGCTCATATCAGTGAGGATGACAAGGACGTGCTTCTCACACTGATAGGCCAGATACTCTGCTGATGTCAGAGCTAAACGAGGCGTGATGATTCGCTCGATGCTGCAATAAGGAAGGCAGTTTAACTTTAGCTTTGCATGTGACATTTTAGAAAAGAAAACTCCATGTTAATATCTTCAGATATAATGAAAACCGAATCATTCCTTAAGAAAGGAGGGATTTGAGTTGTGCTGTGTTCCAAATCCTTCCAAAACATATAAGGAGTGTTTTCAAAATATAAACAAAATATCTCTCAGCGCTAACAATGACATTATTACAAAAAAGTAATTTCTGATTTGATCCATAGGGGACAAATGATTCAACCAATGTAGCATGAGTTGGAGTGAAAGGTCATCCATACGTGGGGTCATTGGCCAGATTGAGGAACAAACAGACGTTGTCCATGGAACCGTTCTCTTCAAAGTCAGACTTAAAGAACCTGGCTGTCTCCATGTTGACCTGGTAGGAGACAATTAGGTGCATACAGTACGTGACACTTAATGGAACAGGTTTAAAAAAGAAACTTATTGCAAACACCATGCTGTATTTTTGAGCTGTGGACATCACTTCAATGAAATTTTACCTTAAATTCAAAGACACTTCCTGTTTTTGGCCTCCACCAGCTCCTGAGAAAACATATCTGACCTATTTAGCTCCTAAATGCTTCCCAATGATTGCTAGCCAACTTAAACTTTCTGTTTGCTGCTGAGCCAACATTGAGTTATTCCGGAAGACTGCAAGATCTTAAAACTCCCTAAAAATGTAGAAACTTTTGAATTTGACTTATTAGGTCCATCTTTAGGGTGGTTGTATGCCTTCAATGTGCCAGAATTGCTGGTAACAATCCTAAATTCTCACCCCCATGGCTGCAAATACAATGGCAAAGTTGTCCTCACTGTAGTCCATCACGTCTTTGGATTTTTTCACCAAACCAGCCTGCCGACAAATCTGAGCTGCGATCTGGAAAGTGGATGGAACAAATGACATTGTTGGAATGGAACTCACACAGATTTACTGAAATAACTTGACAAAGGTTAGAGGATTGTAATTTCAATAAGGTAAAAATATAAAGAAAATTTAACCCAACAGAAAGCATTGGAACTCTTTTTCAATGCAACATTATTAATTTCTTTCATTGTCAATGCAACTTTTTTTCAAATACAAATGTTTGAATTACTTTTTTTTTTTACCTCAGTTTTTATTCTTATTTTTTTTTCACTTTGGTTTTCAATGCCAAATATTATTTTCTATGCAAGAAATGAGTGTCACAGTTCAACGTTTGCTTTTCAACAATAACAATCACAGTTAGTTACAGTTAGTAATTCCAAATTTTTAATTACAATATTTTTAATTACAACCATTAAATAATATTAGATTGGTTCACAGCTCAATGTGACTATTTCAAAAACTAAAACAAAAAAGGGAAATAAATGAGCTGAAAAGAAACACTATAAGTTGGCAAAACTAAAAACTAAAAAACTGTTTCAAAGCATGAAAGTTTGAGTTTGACAGAAAATAACCGGTGCAGCAGCTTCACAAATTCACAGCTGCATTTTCTTTTTCTCCCTAATAAGTTTATTGTCTTTGTAATTTTATCGTAATAAAACAAACATTGTAAAGGTGTCACTTCAGACTCAGGTAATTGCGATAACATTGCAGACCATTTTCAGAATTTATACAAACAAAACATTCAAATAGTTAAAGTAGAAAATTAGCAGCAGATTAAAACATGATGAAAACATTAGTTGGGAGTCAAAAATGGTTCAGAATGAATTCAATTTTAACAAACCATAACAGTCAAACTCTACTTTTACATTATAAAAATCCAGCAACAGTATAAAAGTCACAGGGGAAACAGGGCATTGTCAACTTTTAATATTTTAAGTGTTTTTTCAGATTATACTGATTACGTTCAGTAGAGAAATTAATACCTTCTACTACACCACAGACCAACCTCACAGGCTTTTAATGTTAATCAAATTGAGGAAATTAAAAGGGAACTGATCCTGTTAATTAATCAAAGCTAATGAACACTCAGCCCGGGAGATTCCTCACACGCAACATTTGGGTCAGGAAATTAACAGACCTCCTTCCTCATTTTTGTATGTCTACACATCTGTTCTGTATGACTGTATATACAGTACGTGTTTGTGTGTGCACCTCGTTGTGTGGGAGGCCTGCAGCAGAGAAGATGGGAATTTTCTGGCCTCTGGCGATGCTGTTCATGCCATCGATGGCAGATATGCCAGTCTGGATCATCTCTTCGGGGTAGATGCGACACTGGGGGTTTATGGGCTGACCTGAAAAAGCAAACAAATAAACAACTATTACATTCATATGGAAAGACTACATAGTGGAATTTGGTCACCAAAAGTAGTTAGACACTTATACTTAACATGTCATAGCTGTTATCAACAACTCTGTGGCCTCACTTTAGGAGTAACTAAAGCCTTAAATTCTGCTTGAACTCTTACTTGGAACATTAAACACACATCAGGAGATTGAAACTCCTGTTTTGTCTGTGTGTCACTGTGTTTCAGCTGGGTTTGTAGCTCTATTAAGAACCTGCAGCAGAATGTTCTGTTCATCAGACCTTACTACTTTGTTATGGTCAAAATATTATCCATCCCATTTATCAGAGGGCTCCTGTATTTAAGTTTCGCTGAAGTGCAATAGTGTAAAAATCTTACATTTTATTTCATTTAACATATGTATTTCTATCTGAATATACATTTTAACTGTTGTTTTTTAGTTTTAGTTTTTCAAATTAATCTGTTACTTTCAATGTGTGCTCAGAATATTAACATGCCCTGAAGTGCATACCATGTCCCACTATATGACTCTTTTTTCAATTACGTAAATGTAAGTACAAGTACTGCCAACTTGTTGAAGCTATGTTGTTTACCAGTAATTATAAAATATCACTGAATTTAGAAGCAGGAACACACCCATGATATCCAAGAAGTCTTCCGCCATGACAGCTGGTCCTCTGTCGATGGGTTTACCAGATCCATTAAACACACGACCTGCAAGTGTGTACCCAAACACACATCATTTCTATGTCTACAATCACTTTTGGACTGCCATTACAGAACAAACACATCTAACTTTCACTGACAAACATTAGTTTATGTAAAGCTGTAGAGTTGAACTGACTTTAGACCTGTGGGAATGTGACCTTTTTCAGCGTTTCATGCGTCATACCCAACATGTCCTCAGACACAGGCGTCCGTAAGATGTCTCCTGTAAACTCACAGCTGGTCTTTTTGGCATCAATACCTGAAGTTCCTTCAAACACCTGCAGGGGCAGAGTAGAGGCCATTAAATCTATCATCAATATGCATTGTATGTCACTGGATCAACAAGTTGAACAGAGTCTACATTTCATTTGTTTAATATTCATCACAAGTACAAGCAAGTACAAGCATGGAATATTAGAGGATTAGTTGTTCATCCTTACAACCACAGATCCAAAATCCTGTATCATAGTGAGTTTTCAAATAACCATGTAGGCAAAAACTTGAGTCCTGAAGAAATCAAATAAAGCCAAGCTTAATTTCACGTTAACAGCAGGATCAATACCTGATGTCTGTCAGTCAGTGAAGAGAGGTTTAAAAGGCCTGGGATGGGATGTCAGGACTGCATTGTAGTTGGCTGATAAGTGGTGTCTTAGACCACCACCCCTGTTTAATGAGGGTCTTTCCATTTTGACGTAGATGGCCTCCTTCAAACCTCTCTCAAACCATCCGTCTTCTCTGGCAAGAATGTGTACGGTGTGACATTATCACACACCTACAATGCAGCCCTGACATCCTTTCCCAGGTGTTTTAAACCCCTTTCAAAACGTGCCTCATGTGATCCTAACAACTAACATGAATGTGAGGAGGTCATCAATGAGTCACACCTCAAATCGACTCATTAATGAACTACAACTCACTCGTGACCCTGACGTGCACAAACAGAGAGGGTCAACAACTCAGGTGACCACCTCCAAGGTGTAACAACCCTACCAGAGGTTAAATACGGGGGATTCCCCTCCAAATGTTTAGAACTGAAGAAGCCTTTTGGTTGAGAGGTGAAACGTCTTCAAAAGCAAAAAAGATCTAAGGATCTAAAGATGCCTGCAAAAGAAATGTCAAGAGGATTCATCCTGTATGCAGTTTCATAGCAATCCATTTACTATAGTTGCTAAGATTAGAGTACCTGCACCACGGCTTTGGAGCCCGTCACCTCCAGCACCTGCCCACTTCTCTTGGTACCATCAGGCAGCGTGAGATGGACAATCTCGGCATACCTCGGAAACTGTTGGAGTGAAGCCAGAACACAAGTATCCGTTACATCAGGAAGGATGCGGATGCTGAGAGCTGTGGAGTGCATTCCTACATACTGTACAGGCTACTATCCTGGTTTTCTCTGAAACCTGGTAACTCATGTCCACAATGCGCCATTGACATAGTGTGAATGCATGTTCATGAACATGAACCTGTTCTGGCAGCTAAATGAGAACAGATGTAAAGCCAGCACAGTAAATATTGAGCTGTGCTCCCCCTCGGTTGTAGTGTTGAAAAACTGCACTTTAACAAGTCATGTTGTTCCGACAGGAACTGAGAGTGAGTTAAAAAAAAAAAGAATCTGCTGACATTCTTACCTTCACCTGATCCAAAATAACCAGGGGACCATTGACGCCGGACACTGTTTTGTAGGCTGGAGATGCAGAACACAGGATGAGTCGACAGCAGTGTGAAGCCAGTGTGCGATGGATTCATAAAGAAACTAATACTACACATCAAAGTGTTTCTGATTCTGCGCTTCAGCTGAAGTGACAGGAGCTGCAGAGCATACATATTTCTATCCCACACATGTTTATGAAACAGAGGAATACAGAAGCTTGTACTTCAGCTCATAGGAATGACAATATAGTAGGGTGGGACTTCAATGCATTAATTTCGATTAATTAAGAGTTAGAAAAATTAACGCATTTTAATCGCACTTTAATTTGCAACGCTGAACATTTCTCCGATTATACCGACGCACAATGTGACGTCAAAGTCATGATAAGCGTGATGGACAAGGCAGATGAGACTGCGCTGGTGGAAGGGAAATTTAAATGTAACAGACTTCCAGATGGAAGTACAAACAAATATGCTGTTCTTCGCACTTTATGCAGGAAGGAGTTTGCTTATCACAGAAGCACTTCCACCCCTTTGTTACCACCTCAAAGCAAAACATGTTGGGGCTAACGCGCATTTCGGTACGATTAATTTAGCCGCTAAAGATGATAACGTTACTTGTAAAAGCAAGCAGTACCACCAGTCGACACTCAATCACATGTCGGGGTTCAGATTCAGAAACAAAATGTCGAAGACCACGTGTGAGAGAGAAGCTTTGGAGATGCCTGCGCAAAGTACTGAAATGCAATTATTTTCATGTATACGGAATGACTCACTAACTATAATCTGGGGAAATCAACATTTATAGCTGCTTAGTATGTTGCAACAAATATTTTTGCTCAGTCTGGTATGTCATACAAGATGTTTGAAAAATGGGACCAATTGAAGTAAATCAATACTTTGGCATTTTTCAATGGTCATAATTTCCACTTTTCTGGAGCAAACTATGTTTGCTTTGTGTTTTTTGCACCCATCTGTTGATCTGTGTAGTAGGTTGATGGAAAATAAAACAGATTTGGATGTTTAGGTTAATGTATATTGATTTAATCATCTACCAAACTGAAATTTGTTACTTCTCGTGTCAAATATTGAAAAGCGATTAAAATGCAATTAATTTTGATTAATTAATTACAAAGCCTCTAATTAATTAGATTTTTTTTTTTTTTTAAGTTTTTTGAGTCCCAAACCTAGAAAATATATATATAGATAGATATATGCATGTAAGCTGTAATGTCAGAAAAAATATGAAACATTACTCCAAATTACAAAAATACAATTTTAAATAAGTATATTGTTTTGTTTGACCAAAAGCCCAGAACCCAAAGATATTCAGTCAAGTTAGAGCTGAGTGGTACGCCCTTAAAATGATATCACAATGTTTTAGCCCATATCATGACACACAGCATATATCGTGATATTTCTCCTTTAAAGCTCCATAAATGCTTCGACAGGGCAACAAAAATCAATCTAGACTGATACATCAAATGGTCAAAGACCTTTCAAATCAACTGAAAGTTAAATCATCTATGTTACTGAGTTTAAGATATGCTTTTGTTTTGTTGCACAGCTTCCGCCCAGGTGCGCGTCACCTGATTTAAAACAACAGTTGGCAAGGTTATGAGTGACTGCGTACACTGAATGTTTGCCTTTTTTATGATAATTTGTTCTCTAGAATGTAAAACACACTTTCAAATTTATTAAAAAGACTATACTTTAAATGTCCGAAACATTTAAGCAATAAAATTGTAGGTTCCAATCCAAATTACTTTTTTAAATTGAAATGTAACCGACTGTGTTAACTGGACAAATGATATTGTCTTAAAGTGATCGCAGGCCCCTAAATCGACTTTATGATATCGGAAAACATTGGATCGCTGTCCAAAGAATTCGTATCGTGATGTAACAGGTTGTTTACAACCCTTATTCCTTGATATCAATACCAATATTGTATAGATGACTGTTGGTACTTTGACAAAATATTAACACAATGAGATATCTGATAAACAATCATCAGTAATGACTATTTAATGACCGATGTGGGTGAAGGCAAGTATATGAAAATCTTTAGACATAATTTTTCTGTAATTCCCAACGCTGAGGCGAGTACAACAACAGACAATATGACAGTGAAGGACAGCAAATAGTCCCATTTGTGAGGCTGAACCCACTTCTGACAATTAACCCTAAATCGGTGGATTAATGTGACTGACGGCTTCGGCTCCGGTGAGCATGAAGAGTCATAGCACAACAGCAGGGAAAAGACTCTCCTGTTTAATATTATTTACTATCTTTAAAACGACACACACGCTCTGTTTGTGTGATAAACAAACGCGCTCGCGCTGGCAGATGTCACGACTCCTGACTCATCGTGCGCGGTACCGAGGGACTCACTGAGGCGGGGCTGGGAGATATAGTCCCGCTTCACGGCCATGACGTCCCGCTGACGGCCGAGGAGAGCTCGTTCATGGCCCCGTTCACCATCCCTCGGAGCGCCTTCATCGCCATGTTTGCACCTGCAAGAGCCGCAGCGACGCCAGAGTCGTGACAGCCTCAGCGCATGCGCAGTGGTCACATCAGCTACCCAAACGCGCGATGCTGAAAACATGAATGACTGGTGAGTCAGTTCCAAAAAAAAGTGTAAAAGTTCTTTTTTCGTCTAAATGAATTCCAAAAATTAAACTTTCAAATAGGCTGCATTGAAATATAGCTGCAAGAATAAAACATAGTTAAGTATGTCAGACCTTTTTGTTTCAATATTCATTATTGGCTTATACAGTTTCAGTGAAGTATTTGTGTAATGTGTTGAGAATATATGAAATCATGATACTAGCAGTAAAACAAATTCATTCATTTATATTATTTGTGCTCGCTTCTACTAGTGCATCTCAAAATAAATAAATAAGGATATAATGGAAAAGTTTGGGTTTTCTCATAACTGGATTCAAAGAGTTAAACTTTTATGTATTTTATATTTATTACATGTAAAATGAAAACCAGTTGGACAATGAAAGTAGCGAGGTGGGTCAAGAGACAGGCTGAGGTGGGTTTTGTGGTAGTGTGACTGAGAGATTGGAAGAAAGGTTTAGGTGCAAGTTTTGTAATAAAATAGATCATAAAGCATGGCAAGTGTGTGAGGGTCAAATTGTGTATAAAATAAACACAAGTAAATAAGGATAAAAGAAAAAGTTAAAAATGCTGTGTTAGTAATTAAATTTGATTAGACAATTGAAGATAGTGAAGGGTGTCATATGTTTCTTTGAAAATGCACATGCTGTAGCTGTACAAAACTTAATATTGGCAAAATCTTTTAGGCTGGGTTGGATTTTTATAGATATAGAGGGTCTTCTTGTTTTGTTAGGTAGTTGTGGAGAGGAAATAAAGAGTACTGAGATGGTAGGGTGCATATCAACAAAAAGTTTGACTGAATTTATAACATAAGAGTCTGTTTTTCAAGGTAGAGACCAGGTTATTGTTTATAACACCCCTTTCACACTGGCCAAAAATCTCCTTACTGTGACCTCTCAATATGTAAGGCCACAGTGACTTTTGACCTCCAAAATGCAACCAATTCAAGCCCTAATGCAGGTTTGTGCCAAATTTGACAAAAATCCCTCAGTGCATTCTTGAGAGGCATCACTGCAGGTCCATCTCACCCTGGACACAACCCGGTTGAATTGGAGTCAAATTCCTTCTATGCGTGCACATACCGGGTGAATTTAAGCTTATTCCGAATCTGACTTGAGGTCAAAACCAACAAGGCATGGTGAGATCTCAAGTGGAAATGCAAAGAGCAAAACATCTCCCACACTGAAGTCACTTTACCTTGTGTGTTGACGGGATGAACAGTTCTAATTAAGGATGTCCTGATCCAGATTATTTGGTCCAGTCCCATGAAAAGCCTAGTGGATATCTGATTCTAATCTGAACAATTAGCATGCTGACCTAAACACTGAAGCTATAAAGTGGATCATCTTAAATACTTAATCTGATATCTTTGAATTTTTTTACCCATGTGACGTGAGTACATGAGAGAGGAGCGAAATAAGATTTTTTTGTTCGCGCTGATTTATTTTTTCTAACCCGGATGTGGATCACAAGTACAATCAATCATTCACACACGCTGATACAGAGCTCAGCTGTCAATCATGATGTTTTTATGGGATCGAATAAATAATTAAAAAGCCACTAAAAAGAGATCTCTATGCAGAGGCATGACATGAAATGACAAAACATGGCGAAGATTAAGGATGTCCTGATCCAGATTATTTGGTCCAGTCCCATGAAAAGCCTAGTGGATATCTGATTCTAATCTGAACAATTAGCATGCTGACCTAAACACTGAAGCTATAAAGTGGATCATCTTAAATACTTAATCTGATATCTTTGAATTTTTTTACCCATGTGACGTGAGTACATGAGAGAGGAGCGAAATAAGATTTTTTTGTTCGCGCTGATTTATTTTTTCTAACCCGGATGTGGATCACAAGTACAATCAATCATTCACACACGCTGATACAGAGCTCAGCTGTCAATCATGATGTTTTTATGGGATCGAATAAATAATTAAAAAGCCACTAAAAAGAGATCTCTATGCAGAGGCATGACATGAAATGACAAAACATGGCGAAGAAAAAATCTGTCTTTTTTTTAGACGGAACCAATTCTTTTAAATATGCTGGTACTTGCAATCGACAGGGGGCATTCTTTATTTAAAACAACCCAATAGTTTTAAGGAAATTCTTCAAAAACACCTGTCCTTTAAGAATACCAAGACTGGAATGTTATTAACAGTCCAGTAAGCAGGTGTCCTATGGGTTGAATCTGTTCTTCTCTGTATATCTGCGGTCAGGTCTCATTTGGGGACTGGCCCACTTCTCATCAGGGGCATCAATGAACTCAAATGGAGTCACTGCTCCAGCGTGGACAATATTGAGGTAGGGGGGGAGGAGGACGAGGACCTCTCCTTCTGTCCTCCTGCCGCTGCAACGACAGACTCCAATATGGACTAAATCTGGACCTGCTGTCCTCTGAGCCGGAGGGTCTCCTCCACTGACAGTCGGGGTGAGGAGGGGCCCATCGATAAGAGTGGTGGAGAGGGGCTCCCATGGGTAGGTAGAAAGAAGGTGTGGGTAGTAATGGTGGACTGGGGAGAAGGCTGTGGTTGATTCCTCTGGGAGGGAGAGATCTAAAAGAAAGACATGTTGGCAGAGCAGACACAATCTGTAAATAAATGATATTCATGAGGAAAAAAACTTGCACACAGCGTCAAAACGGGAGCATTTCTGAAGTAGAACTTTTGTTGATTTGGTAACTTTTCTTCTGCCATAGGTGAGAAGGTCACAAGTTAAATGCTTTCTCTGTTTGTCTGTTTTGAATAGATAAATTTTAGATTTTGAAAATTGACTGGATTCTCTGTGTTGGTTCTTTGTCTGATTTACAAGCTGACCTGAGCCTCTCTGTGCAGACTGACCTGCATCTGGGATGTTTTTACAAGCCCACCATAGCACATCTAGTGGAATCACAAGCCTTGTTCAAAATTTCCACAATTACAGTGTAACCAGTCACCACCAGAGTCTGTGCAGCAGCAACCGGGCAGTAGAGCAATATTGAATTCCTGCCCAAATCTCAAGCAAACGCTCAGCTGTCATGTTGTTTCACTCCAATAAAGCATGACATTTTTAATTAAAACCCAAACTGATCAGAAAAATTGAGAATTTAATCACACATACAGAGTGATCACAACTACCTAGAAAGACAGAAAACATCTTTGGGAAAAGTTATTTGAAAAGTGCTTTGGCATTTTATTTAGGTCCTTTGGCATTTTATTTATTTTATTTATTTAGGTCCATGTCTATCTGATATACAGTGCTCTGAAAAATTATTTGCTTCGTTCATGATTTGTATTTTTTTTCTATCTATCACACTTGAATGTTTGAGATCATCAAACAAATTTTAATATTATTCAGATACAGTTGTGTTCAAAATAATAGCAGTCAGACATGACTAACCAGATCAATCACTGGTTTTGGTAGAAATTATATTACTACACGGTAAATAATTTACCAGTAGATGTAGTAGAGTCATAAAAAACCAAAAGACCCAACATTCATGATATGCATGCTCCTGAGTCTGTGTAATTGAATAATTAATTGAAAGGGGGGCGTGTTCAAAATAATAGCAGTGTGGAGTTCAATTAGTGAGGTCATTCATTCTGTGAAGAAACAGGTGTCAATCAGGTGGCCCTTATTTAAAGATGAAGCCAGCACATGTTGTACATGTATTTCTCTCTGAAAACCTGAGAAAAATGGATCGTTCCAGACGTTGTTCAGAAGAACGGCGTGCTTTGATTAAAAAGTTGATTGGAGAGGGGAAAATGTATAAAGAAGTGCAGAAAATGATAGGCTGCTCGGCTAAATTGATCTCCAATGCTTTAAAATGGAAAGCAAAACCAGAGAGACATGGAAGAAAACAGAAGACTACCATTCGAATGGGACGAAGAATGGCAAAGACTCAGCCAATGATCAGCTCCAGGGTGATCAAAGACAGTCTGAAGTTACCTGTGAGCACTGTGACAATTAGAAGACGCCTGTGTGAAGCTCAATTCTTGGCAAGAAGCCCCCGCAAAGTCCCACTGTTAAACAAAAAGACGTGCTGAAGAGGATACAATTTACCAAAGAACACATCGACTGGCCTAAAGAGAAATGGCGAAACATTTTGTGGACCGATGAAAGTAAGATTGTTATTTTTGGGTCCAAGTGCCGCAGACAGTTTGTCAGACGACCCCCAAACACTGAATTCAAGCCACAGTACACTCTGAAGACAGTGAACCATGGTGGTACAAGCATCATGATATGGGGATGTTTCTCTTACTATGGTGTTGGGCCTATTTCTCGCATACCAGGGATCATGGATCAGTTTGGATATATCAAAATACTTGAAGAGGTCATGTTGCCTTATGCTGAAGACGAAATGCCCTTGAAATGGGTGTTTCAACAAGACAACGACCCCAAACACATCAGTTAGCGAGCAGCATCTTGGTTCCAGACCAACAAAATTAAAGTTATGGAGTGGCCAGCCCAATCCCGGACCTTAATCCAATAGAAAACTTCTGGGGTGACATCAAAAATGCTGTTTCTGAGGCAAAACCAAGAAATGCAGAGGAATTGTGGAATGCTGTCAAATCATCCTGGGCTGGAATAGCTATTCACGGGTGTCAGAAGTTGGTCGATTCCATGCAACACAGATGTGAAGCAGTTCTCAGAAACCGTGGTTATACAACCAAATGTTAGTTTAGTGATTCACAGGAATGCTAAATCCTAAAGATTTTTTCAGTTTATACAGTAAATATTGGAGTTTGTAGTGAAAAATGCAGACACTGCTATTTTTTTGAAAGGCCCAATATATTTTATAATTATAATTTTTCTTCATTTTCTGTGAAGTTAAGTAAAATATTGATATATTTTTCTTCATGTTTTGATGTGCAGTGTTCCCAACACATGGAAATAAAAACTAGGATTTTGAGCTTTACTCACGTTTTTAAACACACTGCTATTATTTTGAACACAACTGTAAATACAAAAACAGTAAATACAAAATGCAGTTTTGATATGATGTTCCTGTCATGGTTCTGCCCTCTGCTTTTAGTTTGGTAGTTGTGTTTCGGTTTTGTGTTACTTCAACTTAAGGCGGTTCAGGTGTGCAGAGCTGACTACCTGCAGCTGTTGATTCCTCATCAGTGGCTGTATATAAGACTCAGATCCTGATCTGCTCGTCGCCAGAACGTCTTGTTCCCAGTAAGGTAAACCTCGACAGCTCCCTACATCCTGATACTTTTGAACTCTCTGTTTCCATGTTTTTCTCGTCCGAGTCTCCTAGTTCTGCTCTCGTGACTTTTTGTTGCTACTTTGATCCTGTGGTTCCTAGTGTTACTAGAAATTTTCTGTTCAATACTTTGCTCAGCCTTCCTAGCGATCTTTTGTTTGTACTTCGTCTTCGCGTCTTCCTGGAGTTTCCTGCGCCTTTTGTTAATCATTGTTTTGTTGTTCCAGCCCTGGGGATCATGTAGATGTTTTTTGGCAAATGTGAGATGAGCCTGTGTGTTCTTTCTGGTCAGAAGCGGCTTTCGCCTGGGAACTCTCCCATGGATGCCATTTTTGCCTTGTCTCTTATTGTTCATTCATGAACACTGACTTTAACTGAGGCAAGTGAGGCCTGCAGTTCTTTAGATGTTGTTCTGGGTTCTCTTGTGAGCTCATGGAGTAATTTTGGTAGACGGGCCACTCCTGATTCACCACTGTTCCAAGTTTTCTCCATTTGTGCATAATGACTCTCATTATAGGTCGCTGGAGTCCCAAAGGCTTTGTAACCCTTTCCAAACTGACGGATGTCAATGACTTTTTTTTTTTTTTTTTTTAAATTATATTTTGGTCATGTATTGACGCTGTCAGGGTGAGGCAGACGTGCCTGGTGGAATCAGTGGGTAAATACGAGCATTAAGTCACAACATGACATGTAGCGCCATCATCATCAGAGCTAGCCTAAAGCTCACTAACTGATGCATTATATCTTGTTTCTCTGTACCCATAAAGAAAAGTAAATACAAGCTGTAATTACACTGACACTCCAGCACAGACTATTTCACGGAGGAGTGACTTCCTGGAGTCCCTGCTGGCCACCAGATTTGTACATCATTATCTAAATGCTGGTCGCCCTAGATGAAAAGTCAACACAGAAATGATTAAAATTCGTCCTGAGGGGAACGTGAATGTCATCCTGACCTGATGTCACACCAGTTTATTTGTAGTTAAGACTGTGCAGATGTGTAAAGGCTCAGATTAGCCCCAGAAGCAACACATAAATTCAACGACAGCAGTGTGTAAATGCTCAATTCTTAAAATCCACCGTGTCTGTAGGCAAGGGACCTTAATCATGGATGGAACACTTAAAAGAAGTGGGTTTTTTTTTCCTCCTCTGTACCTGTGGTTCTTGGAGTCATTGTAGTAAGGGGGGCTCTCCTCCCTGCTGTTAGCCAACCGATGAGCAGCTTTTCCTCTTACCGGCTCCTGCTCAGACTCCTCCATCCCCTCATTACTGTTTAACATACATCAAAAAAGGGATGGGTCAATAAACAACCAACACAACACCATCCAATCCAAAAGTATGAAAGATCTAACGTACAAGCTTTCCAATCTGAAATCAAGTTCCCATGATGCATTCGGTAATAACCGGTGAGCCTTTTTTTGTGAATGTTTGTTAACATGTTTGAACATTTGCATTGCACCATTGTAGTAACCTGGCAATAAACAGTTCATGTTTGCAGCTCACAAATAAACAAACTCCTCTTGCACTCCACATCGGACACTGAAGAACACATAAAAATGATATTGATTCTCACATCGTAACTAATCTTTAAGCTGATTTGTGGACCTTTGTATACTGACAGAGATCAGTAACAATACTGGCCAAAATCTCAGTCACGCTGAATACAAAAACTATGTATTAAGACAACTAAGCCGTTTCTGTATCACCTCCTCTTTGGTCCAGACTGCAGGTCGTCGATGTAGTTCTGTCTTTCTATCGCGTGCCCCCGTGACGAGTTAAACACTGCAGAAATAAAAACATTTCATTGACAAAACACCGCAACACACGTTCAAATAAAAGGCAACAACATCGGCACTCACACTCTACGGCCTCTTTAGGGTCCATCCCGTCGACGTCGATCAGATACCTGCGGTTCAGACACAGCGGTTAGACACTGTTCACACACACAGTTAAACAGCACCGCTCATACTGCTCACACCTGCAGATCAGATAGCCGGTGCGGTTCAGGCCGTGGGTGCAGTGGACGCCTATCAGCTTGTCTGCAGTGGAAATCACAGTTAGCTTATGGATGTAGCAGGCACATCCAATTTAGAAGCAGGAAATGCAGCTCATGTCGCTAATGTACGCAGTGTTGTGACCCATGCACCGTTATCGGCATTGTCCCGTAGAAACCGTCGTACGGCACGTTTGAAGCTCAGGATTGTGTCGTCACTGGGAACCTCGTGACCAGCTGTGAAGATCTTTATTAACATCAGTGAATCGGGTACATCCTACACACACACACACCGAGAAAATAAAGTAAGCCTATTTTAGCTAACATCCTATCAGATTAACAAAAAGAAAAACGCAAGTGGCTGATTACCTGTAGTCTGTAGTAGCGTGTGGTGAAGGTCAGGTCAATGATCAAACCGAGCTCCTGGTTTCCTTTGTTCATAGTGTCCAGCAGCTCCCAGGGACCAAAGACGTCCGAACACCGAAGGTGAAGGTTCAAAGACTAAAAAAAGAAATAGATTTTCTGCAGCAGCCACAGTCTCACTTCTCACTATCAACATTTTACGGAGAAAAAAAAAAAAAAAGAAGATAAACAGAGTGTTGGACCTGCTTCAGAGGCACTTTGAAGGCAATGAATCGCGTTCCATGAAGTCTTTTCCCGACAGCTTTGTAATCCAGCCATCTTTTAGGGGAGAAAACATAAGTGTAACAGTGACATGACGATTGAAGAAGGCTATTACTATACGCGCAGTCTTTAATCCTGTATTTACTGTGGATTTAGTCACTTCAATCATTTTAAAAGCAAAATTCTGTTTATTCATGTTTGTGTGTGTGTGCACGCGTGAGATAGAGGCTTGTTCCTTAATCACCAGGAACACACACACTTTACACGGGCCTGCTGCCAAAGATGCACAGTACAACATCAAATATATCAAGGTGTTTTATTAAGATTTACACTTTCAGTTGGAATCGGAGTAGCTCAGGCAATATTTAGAGAAAAATATTTGGGTCCAAACTGCAGTTCTAAGAGTTATTATTATTGTCTTTATTTCTTTATTAAGTTACAGGTTTCAGTGTGTTTGCAAGTGTTTGTTTCGCTTCACTGTGTTAATTTAAGTTTTAGTAGTAGTTTGTTTTTTTTACCATGTGTCTGAAGTATGTGGCTACACACGCATACAAAATACATCTACCAGTATTACCGCTAAATGATTTATTTCTTGTCTTTAGAGTTGTAACCGGGCAGTTCGGTTTTAATTTTTCCTGAATAGCGTTGTTTTCGTTTCGTTTCTGTTCGAGGCCATTTCTCTTCTCTGTTGCCTTTACTGTTAGTTTCGATTTACGCCACTGTTTTGACACTAAGACATATAAAGAGAACATCAGCCCTGGCTTTTAACATGGGTTTTAATAATACAACAGTAAAACTCATTTGATACTATGCCGGTTTCCGTTGAGTTGTTTGGTTACTGGGAGAGCTGATCACTGCTGGTTCAGTACCAGTACATACATTAAAAGGTTAATGTTGGAATATATGATACGTCCTCTTTGTTTTCTCACTCTGGATACTAATCTGAGCACACATTAACAGCTAGAAGGTTGACACCTGAACTGTATTACCGGTCGCAATAATAACAACATTGCTGCCATCTCTGAGTCGGTTCAGTTGTTTTCAGTCGTATCGGTTCGCGTTGTTTGGCTCACCTGTCCGGTACACCGCGTCTCTTACTGCGTTGGGACATTTTCAAAGTCTTCCTCGTCCGTTGCTTCTCTCTTATCGCCGTGTTTTTAACAAACTCTCTAGGCAAATCTTAACACATTTACCGTCACAACGTGTATCATCAGACTGGACAGCCTCCTAAAAGCTGTATTTCCACCACTGTGCACATTTAGGAGTTTAAGTGCACTGCCTAAAGGCACCGAAAGCAACTGGGGTTATTGTAAACTACCTCAGTAAAAATGGAGCCAACATTAAACACTACAGTTCAAAACCTCCCCCAGCAGCAGCCCAGTCGCAAGTGGATGACGTAACATCACGCAGCCTAAACGCTGCGGACTACACTTTCCTGCCATCTAGTGGTTGACACTGCAACTACAACGAAGAGGGATTTTTGCTTAAACTGGCCGAAGGTCCGTTTCCTCAATAAAACAGTTCCTCAGTATTTCAGCTTTATGGTCCTTGTTGTTCTGGCTGGAATTCCTACTACTGTCATTATCAAATTTATTGATATTTCATTGTATTGTATGTTCTTTAGTACCGTGTTTGAAATTGCTACTACACATTCTACCACATTGAGACAACACTTTTACCATATGTGGTATCATCTTTTTATTTGTTCTATAGTCTCAACTGTATTCTTAGCAGTTTTTTTCTTTTTCTTATTATATACTATTATTTACTGTACTGTATCTTACCATATTACTATATTAAATCAGGTCCTATCCTGCTGCAGTAACACCCACATTTTTCCATGTGGGGATGTTAGAACTCAGAGGGAAATATTGTACATTTTACTCATTTACTCAGTAACTGCTAGTTATTCTAAAGTCCAAAAGTCCATTATCCATTATATATATCACAGTTTGTCCCTATGTATGGTTGCAGGGATTTTTATTTACAGAAAAATGCACTATATGTCATGTTTTCTATAAACTATCAAACAGTATGCCAGTATTCAAATCAACTCGACTCCAAACAATAAAAATGTGGTAATTACACATTTAACCATCAGTAATAATAATGCAACACAACAAAATATAATTGCATAATTTTAGTTTTTACTTTAAAATCAGCCAGAAGAGATTGAGAGCTGTTTTTTTAAGCGAGACCTGAAAACAAAAAAAACAACAAAAAAACAGCTACAGGAGTCATAAAGACACCTGAAGGTAAAGCTTTAAAATCTAATTCAGCTCATTCCAGTTTTGCCAACATTAGTACGTCCATAGGGGACCTTTAATGTCACGTAATCACCAGATCCATGTGCTGCAATAAAGCACTGATGAATCATAGACAGCATTCTTTTTGTCAATACTTTCACTTTTGGTTCTTTGAGGTACATTTTGTTGATAATACTTACGCACTTGAACATTGGTCATGTTTTTATTGCAGTACTTTAATTTAAGAAGGGAATGTCTCCACTGTTGTACTTCTGGTTACTGAATGCAGCACACAAAGTATCCTGTCACTGCACATGTCTGCTTTACAAATCATGACAGGCAAGGCGTCAGTCAGCATATCTAATGAGTTATTTGGGTTCATTATGTTTACGAGCACGCAAGAAGCTGACATGTTGTCGACCAAACATGTTCAAGAAACCCGTTGTGGAAAGTTACTGACTATCTTCTGACTACAGCGTGCGTGACTTGATCAGTAGAACTACTTTTGATTGCAGGTTTGTGTTTGTTTTCATGTGACACTGCAAACAATTCCAATCTTCTAAATGCCACCTGGTCTTCAGTGTCCTTCCGTAGTTAAAACTTGATTTTCTATTAATAAGTAAATTCACTTTTATTGAAAAAGTCAACTCATGGCACAAGTACAGCAGGCCCAGACCAGACTGTTTTATATCCTTTTTTTTTTTTTTTTACAGTTATTTAGTTATAATTAAATGAGAAAACCTGTGATGATAAATAGTGGAGTCAAAAACTAAACTTAGATGGAAAGTCTTTACCCCCTAGTCAGAAGCACTCTTGATCTGATACCTGATACAGTTAGAGACTAAGGTCACAAGGCTTGTGTCCGTCTGGCTGCAAGTGTGGAATTTACTCCTGAACTTAAATTGGTCATTTTTTTATGGTTTGTCGACTCAGGGAATTACCTGAAGGAGACATGCAGAGAGGCTGCGCTGTGTGGTTTCCCTGCACCTGTGTGACTTACAACTCATGTGATCCTTTTTACTGGAACAGCCTGATGAGGAAATAACATATGGAGTGAGAAACAGTGTGACTAGAGTTGTGTCTACAGCTTTCCAGTGGAAACACACTAATAAGACGAATGAGAGCAAATGTGAGAGCACTGATGGATCAGAGGAGTACACAGTGTATACAGGGCCGTGCTGGTATCTGTGGCAGAGTTCCGAGGGAATCCAAGAGACTCAAAAGCACCCTCAGAAAAGTGAGCTTCAAGGTCGCCGTCCATACCCAACTGAGCAGTGACGCAATGTGCTCTACAACAACTGCGTTTATTAGCTTCTTCTCCTCTTGAGCACCACTTCGGTTATGTTGAAGACGATGTTAAAAACCGACTTGCTCAGAGTTTGAATAAGCAGCTTTATCTTAATGGACGATGAGACGGGTGCTGAAGCTTCTCATGGTTATATACAGTTTTTCTTGTTTCTTGGGCTGCACATTTTTCCCACTGAGTCTACAAGTCTACAAGTAGATGGGGGAAATGAGAGCTCCCCAAAAGTAAAATCCAAAGCAGTTCCATCACCCACTGTTGGTGGCCTGCAGTATAGATGATAAACCCCTCCTCCATTATCTTAGGTAGGACTTAGGCCAAAGTGAAAACTAAAGTGGCTCCAGAGAGCCGACGCCCTGTGGACTCCTGCTTTCTGGCCGTCCTGTCGTCTCATGGGGATGAGGGCTGCGTGTTCGGGGCTGATGGGAAACCTGTACGACTTTCACGCATCTTCACGTACTTTGACAACGAATACATGGAGGCCAAGAGCCAAACTGTTCCTCATACAGGTGGGCAGCTAGTTCATGTTGTACGTTTAACCACAGCTTCAGTGAGTAATCAACTAGTTAACTCTGATATATCGATTTATCTAATTAGTATTAGAATTCATTTTTAAATCAGATAATAATTCTTAGGGACGCACAACATATCAGCGGTCAAATCAACACTGTGAATATCACCTATCTGCCATAACAGCAATTTTAATATCAGTTTTCAGTATCAGGTCGGTGCATCCCTAATAAAGCTGTATTATTACTTAAGAAACAAGTTGCTGAAGTCAAAGTGACCAGGTTCACTAAGAACGTGGCCTCGAGCTGATGTCACTCTGAACTCACCTGCTGTTTCTTCAAGAAAACTGTGATTAGACAACCTTCAGGAGGGGTTACAGAATAAACCCACAGTTATTTTTACTGGAACATAACTCAAAAACCCGCTGAATAATATTTATTTATCCATTACCCCATTTTTCTGGGGGGTTAATATGGTCGAGATCTTGAGCTGGTTGAATCTGGGGACCTTTAAATAACAAGGCTGACAAAATAAGGGACAGAGAGGTTGGTTGAAGCCACATGGATGCCACATATCTGCTAGGGCCATATGTATGACTCATGTGATATTTTCTTCTCAGAGGTGGATGATGTTCCTGTAAAACTGAGACAGGATGTCACACAGCAAACATTTATTAATATGTCCTCACCTTTTGCTTGCATGATCCTCCCTTAAAGGCAAACAGACAGACAGTGTGGCTCCAGTCACCTGAAAAACAGGTTACAAAGGTCTTGATATGTCTGCTGATCAGAGTGGATTAACTATCTAAAACACAGATTACAGAAAAAAGGCAGGGGTGAGCAAAAAGAGGAAAAGTTTTTTTTCTGATTCTGGGAGGAAATAAGTTGTTTCAAACCTTTCCTGAGTAAAAATTAATGACTATAAATAATCCAAAACATTTAAGCAAACACTTAAAACAAATGTTGTATTTTAGATTAGTTCATCCGTTCTTAAAACCTCTCCCCCTCCTCTCCTCAGCTTGCGCCCCCTCGGATCAGTTGTCCTCCAGACTGTCTGTTTATATGTTCCTCACACAGAAGAAAATCCAAAGATGTGATTTGATGTGTCCAATAAAGCATTTTACATGAATGGTAAATAACTGCGCAGTAGACCGTCTTATGTTACAAAGTAAAGCTTTACTGTAGTTTAGTTTTATTGTCTTATTAAAAACAATTCATCCATCAGAATAAGAGCAAGTTAAATACGTATTATGAAGAGTCTGGAACGATGAAACACACAGTTTAATGTTAATGACACTAATTATGACCCAGTTTTATTAAATGAATCACGTCTGTATACTGAGGACCAGAATGAAACGCGGACAGCTCTCAGAGTGAATCCAAGGTCAAAGGTTTCGTTTCGGGTTCGGGTCGCGAGGGCACCAGCAAAAAAAATGCAGATTCACGTGGAATAATTGAGTTTGCTACATGTCTCAAAAAAAGCGATCGTGAGATGTACTGAATCTCTACAATCTCTCACAATGGAGCTTCTGAGGCACCATGTAAGTGAAAGCAGATCCAGGAGGTCTGATCGTTCCAACTGATACCACAGAGCCAAGAGAGTTCTGCCACATGACCTCACCTAAAGGTCCGTCAGCACAACATTATCATCCGTATCAAGACAACGATAAGAACTTGCAAGGAACTTGTGTTTGTTAAGAACAGCTACAAGGAATTGGAGGAAATCCCCTCACTTTGGAGGTTTTGAGTGGTTGTGAGGGATGGAGGCCGTCCAGGACCTGCCTGTTGTGTTTGTTTCTCATAAAGTTACAACTTTTTTCTCGTACGAGAACGTTTTAACCTAAACTTAACACTTGTTTCTCATAAGGCTAGGAGACGTTTTTCTCGTATATTTACGACTTTATTCTTCCAGAGTGGCCCCATAACACATAAGTCAACGTGCACTTTCAGGAATTGATTAAGTGCAAGTATGCGTTAATGATTTTATAATTTCGTGCACTTTTGGAGCCTATGTTTTGAATGTGAAGCTATCATACCTGACAGAAACTAGCTCAAGATGAAACCTTGGAAGAGAAAATATCTGTGATTTTCCAGCATTCCAGTCTCACAGTGACTGGAATGCTGTGGCGAATGTAGAGATTCTCACAGAGGAGTCAGTGCATGTCACTGTCATTTCTAGAGACATGCAGCAAACTAAACTATTCCCCTGGAATCTGCAGTTTCTTTCTTGTGACCTCTGACCTTGGATACGGTCTGAGAGTTGTCGATTGATGATTCATTTGTTAAAACAGGGTCATAGTTAGCATCGTTAACATTAAACTGTTTGTTCCATTGTGACAGAGCCCTTCATAGTACATATTCAGATACAGACGGAGGAGTTTCTGCTATAGAGGAGACAAAATGACAAGATTGACCATTATTCTGCATTAAAATGTTTTTAATAACACACAAATACAACAGTACACTTTGCGACATAAGACAGTCTTCCGCGCAGTTATTTACAATATGTGCAAAATATTTCAGCGGACATTTACAATATGTTCTTCAGCGTGAG
>KV751320.1:11369520-11399908 GCA_001698575.1 Mola mola | reverse complement strand
GGCCTGGGACAGTTGTGTGTGTGTCAGGTGTGAGATGGTGTGCGGCTGTGTAAGATGCGAGCGTGGCTGTGTGTGTGCTGTCGGGGTGGGAGGCGTCTCCTCGGGGGGGACACGGGGTCTCTTCAGCTGTGGGGGGAGGTCCTCTTTCGGAGCTGAGAAGCAAACACACACAAAGACTCAGTGGTCTATAGACTGGGACATTTTACTAACTTTAAGGGGTGATTCTTGTTTGCCAGCCAGCAGTGACATTTTAATCCAAAAGTCATAATTTATCGAAGAGCAGCATCGTCTTACCTTCATGATGAGTCTCATTCTTTGTCCTCTTTCTCTTCTTCTTTTTACCCTACCAAAAAAAACCCCACAAAATAAAAAAAAACAAAAACTAATTCAATTCCTCATCATCTGTGTGAAGTCTTTCAGGAGTGACTGTGTCTGTTATGTATGTGATGTGTAGTGACGCAGCAGCTGTACTGTACGTACGTAGTTGTCTCTGGCTGACCAGCCGGGGTACAGTTTGGAGTGAACAAGTCTCTCTTTACGAGCCATTTCATAATATTTGGCTTGTTCCTCTTTGGTCAGAGAGTGCCACTGTGGACAGACAACATCACTGTCGATTAGCAGACACATGCACAAGCTGCCAGGATTCAAATCACCCAAATGAATTCATAAATAGACTCCCAGGTTAGTTAGTGCACTTCTATGTAAGTATATTGAATGAATACGGTTTCTGAAAAGCACAAACAAACAGTACAACAGTGTGAGGACCGGAGTTCAAGAAAACAAACACATGTTAAGAGAATTAAAGATGAAATACTGACAGTTTACTGCGTTCATTTAACTTTCCATCTGTAAGTTTTTGTCAACATTGACATTTTAATATATCAGATCATTTGTTTCTGAAATATTTCTTTCTAACTGAAAAATGACTTTTCTCAGATTTTGTTTTAAATTTATTTTTTCATGACACTGTCTTTTTCTAATAGATTTTGGATTTTTATACTAACAATATGATTTCTCACGCTCTTTAGGTGTGAGGAGTGAGTACAGAGACTTATCCTCAGTAGACTGTGATTTTATTCCAGGAAATTTTAAAAACTCGCCGATTTTCAACTTAATTCTCAATAAACGACTACTTTCAATAATTAGTTCTCAAATATCTCCCGGCTTTTTTTCTTCAGCTGGTGACAAACAAGCTGAGAATGGAGTTGGCAGTCTTACCCTCTGGCCCAGTATCTGATTGATGGTAGCGCTCTCTTTCACTTTGCACTGAGCCACCACTTTGGGCCTCTCCTCCCTCATGTACAACATGAAAGCGTTGAGCGGCTTCTTAATATGAGGCTTCTTCTCATCTTCTTTCTCTTGTTCTCGGTCAGCCATCGACTTTCTATGAAGCACACATTACCGTGGTGTTAATGCAGTAAGACGAGCAGAATAATGCAAAATATGGGTTTAATACAAAAGTAACAGAACTATCTTAGTGAACAATCTGCTAAAAATGATACATAGTTTTTGTTGGACGAAGGCTTATTTCTTGCAGGACCCATGAAAAGGAACAACAGGACAGCAATAAATAGAGTTCAGTCACCCTGGCTGGCTGCTGGTGCTGGCTCCAGGTTCCTGCTTCACTCCTGAGGGGACGGATGACTGGGGGGTTGGAACCAAACGTGGAGAGAAGCTACCCGACACCAGGCTGCCAACCAAACACCAAAGGATCAATTTAACCACACAGATCATGAGGCAGTAACAGTACAGGAAACGTTCAACGGGGCTGGACACGATACGATGATATTAACCTTCATATTTTGAGAATTAAGACCAAAGTTACACTAAATGCAATGACATACAAACAATGACTGTTAATAATTTTAAGATGATATCAAAAATATGAGTGGTTAAAAATCTACAACACAGCATTCTAACTTGCCTGTAAAACAAGCCTTACCTTGACATGGAAGCATTAATCGCAAGAGCAGCAGGTGAGAACCCCCCTGCGATTTGATACATCGGCTGTCCCTGCCTACACACGCACAAGCGCACACACACACACACACACACACACACACACACACACACACACACACACACACACACACACAAGCACACACACACAGTCAAAACAGTTCTGCAGACCCTTGAAGGTTTAGTTGTGTTTGTGTCAATTCAGTGTGTTTTACTCACAGCCATCCGAGAGGATGCGTGAGCTGAGCCACGCCTCCAGGAGAGACGGGGTAGCAGGCTGCATGAGGGGTCCTCGACATACCTGCTGTACAGTTATACAAGATTCACAGTTTATTACAAAGGTGACAAACCAAACTAGTGTTGGTGAAGTTAGCACTACGCTGTATACCTGTGTCAGGAGAGAAGCCAGGAGATGCCCGCTGAGGGGAGAAGGCCTCCGGGCTGTAGGAGAGCAGTGGGTGGAGGTGGGTCATATGAGGGTGCTGCACCACTGGCACATTGTTCGACTGGAAACAAGACAAACACACACAAAAAAAGGTAATTAATGACACTGCACCAGGGTCATCCGTCCACCAGGAATCAGACGTTCCCCCTCTTAATTTTTAACAACTTTATGAGCAGCTACTTAAACGTGAACACTGACGGAGACACATGTTGCTGGTGTGCCTTCAACTCGAAATTCTCAATGGCCGCAAAAATGGATAAACATCTACCAACACCAGGGTGAATCAGTCTATAGTAAGTGATCTGTTGATTAATCGATTAATAGGAAAATTACTGCAACTTACTGTTTTGATAATAGAACCATCTTTCTAGTCGCTCTGAAAACAGAACTGTCAAACAATTGCTGTTTCCATACATTTTAACAGTATAAACAATAATAACATTAATGAATAAGGGTGGACAAAATACTGCAGCACCTGTTCTCTTCAGATGCAGCTGAAAGAACACACTCAACGGCGTAGAATATGCTCATTGCTGAAGCTGTGCAACCCTTAGCACACTGAATTTGCCATTGCCGAGTGTAAATGACGGCCTAAACAAGTCACCCACGGCCAGCTCAACTTGTTCACTTGCTTAGGACTGCAGCCTCACTTCGGTAGCTGATGACAGCTTGCTAGGTGAGACTTCATATTTGTTGTGTGTCCTTGTTTCAAAGGGATTTTCTGGTGCAGATTTTACATATTGCCTCTAAATTAGCTTCGACTATTCTCATTTCAGTCATTCTGATGAAAGCAGAAATGACTCTCAAAGGGGTTAAGTAAAGTCAAGTTGACTGAAGACTGAATCATTTAATTAGCAGCAGTGGAGTTAGGCAGTACTGCAGTTGCCACAGTTTCTGCCTGAATGTGAAGCGACTGATGTTGTGTGGTTGTGGCAGCTTGCTTGTTAATACTTATCAGAAATAATTCATTCTTGTGGTTACTGCAACCAAAGATTGATTTTTCAATAATGCATTGCAGGAAAAGCAGGAAGATTCCCTGTTTGATGGGAAATTACAGTATCCACTGATAACACCGACAGCTACGAATTTCAGAAGTCGTGATAAGCTTACTCCTCAGTGTAACAGTGGCATTTTTTTCCATCAATGACAAAGTTAACCAAGGCCAAATCATTTTCTGAATCAAAATATGTGAATTGTACAGGACTGGAGGAGCTGGACATGGGCACAGTTAGATGGGTGTGGAGATTCAAGCTAGAACGTGAAGATAAGTAACCGTTACCAAGGTGTTGTTACAACTGACAATAAATTTAAATAGCAAAAGGGATGTTTAAAAATAAGTTAGGGATGAAATTGGAATTAGGTGCATTCCCACTGGCTTTCAGACCAATATACTAGATTACGCAAAGCACAATTTCACCTTAAAAAGGAAGTATAGGTTACGTGAAGCGTGGCTATAATTAAGAGAGTAGAATAAGAAGAGGTCACAAACCAGAAACAAAACAAAACGCAAATTGAGAACTATTGGAAATGGGGATTTGATAGGATTATATACGAAAACGCTGACAGCGTACTCACCTTCTTTATCTTTCAATGTAGTAACAGCTGATGAGTTATGAGTTAAATATACACTACAAAGAACTTCTTTTAGTCATTTTAAACTTTTCAAAATTTTTTTTTTTTTTTTTTTTTAATTCAGACTGTGAAAGAAAATAAAAGTTTATAGTTGCAGTCCTAATTTCCTTGATTTTAACACTGATAAACTTGTGGACATTCAATCACTTCATAGATTTTAAGATATTTCTAATCATATAAAAGTACTTTACATGAAAAAAAATAAATAAAAACAACAGCCACAATAACCTCAAACATTAAGAATTGCTGTGGTAAATGGGATTGGCTACTTAAAGTCTATATAAATATCTTATATAAAAGCAATTTATGAGTAAGCAATGAAAGAAGGTGGAAAAGTAAAATTGAAATGTTGAAAAGAAGAATAAACTTTAGAAATAAAGTAATCAATGTATCCTTCAAAACATTTTCATTGGCATTAGAACCAAACGTCCAAGCTAGACTAGTGTTGGTATTTTATTTCTTTTAAATTTGTATGATTTTTAGTCAGATGCCACGGTGCCATGTGTGAGGCTCACCAGGTGCGTCGGAGTGGCAGAGTCTCTGATGGCAGCTCTTCCTGGGACATCAAGCAGAGGCAACTGAAATGGCAGGTACTGTGAAGAGACACACAGAATCTTAGCCAGCCATAACATCCACACTTTATAAACCAAGAGTCATCTTCCAGTAAAGGAGTACCAAGTAGCATCTGAACATCTCCCGGCAAATGATTCCTGCATTTGAATCTGTATCCACAGTAAGAAAAGACGACAATTTGTACTGTTTCATTAGTTTACGCCGGTATTCAGTTGCATAAATACAAAACAGAAACACTTACTTAACTACTGCACTTTATTAAGTAAACTTATTTACGCTCCACTGACTGAAAATGGAGTTATTACAACACTTGTATTACAAACCACAATGTAACTTTGAGTCAGAAAGTGATGTCAATGGTAAGGTGTGGGGACTGACTGAATAACAGCAGCTAACAGCTGCAGATATCACCAACGGCTGATGCAGCTGAATGTGTGAACTGGTCCTTCTACTCAGTCTGGGCTCTACCTCAGTTCTACGTGGGCTTATTCATTTAGCTGAAGCCACTGGTGTTGACAGTGTCAGGTGATATTCAGAAAGAAAAAGTTTCATAATGATGGCACCTTGCAGAGTTTAATTATCCTTGCTAAGATATATTGCATGGAAAATCTTGAAAAACAAGAAGATTTCAATCATGTTTTAACTGCTACGTTGTCATTATACATTATATGTACATTATTTATACGTCAAATTTTCCCGGTGAGTTCCTATCGACTAGCTTGCACATTTGGTGAGTGCAGGATGTTGTGGTAGCTGTTCAGGCAGGCATCACTGAGTTTGATAACAGGTGAGATAACACAATTCAAATGTTGTTGATCTCCCATATGTTTACATTCTTTTGCTACAACAGCCCAGTTCTTTGCACACAGAAACACATACAAATGAGAAACAGACTTAATGGATAAAAGCTTGAATGTGCTGCAATGGAAATCATAATGAACATGTTAAGTTGGAGAGAGTGGTTTGCTTACTCCAACCGTGTATGAGTGTGCACTATAGATCTTAACTAAGACAAAGGACAACAGTCTAAAAAGTTTGCCTTCACCCCCCTCCCCCACTCCCCACACATAAACACGTCACCAGCCCACAAGGGTTCCAGTATTGACTGAGCTGTCTGAGAGTGGGGGACCACCCCCTAGTCCAGACACCGACAAGAGGAGGCATTTGGTGCTCATTCAACTGTGACTGACATCAACAGATTCCCAACTGTGACCTCTGACTCTGAAGAAGAAGAGAGTGACGAGCACAGCTCTACCTGACTACCAAGTGAGCATGTCTCTGAGCACTTTCCGCAACATTAATTACAGTAATCGTAATAAAGGGGACTTTATTACCAACACAACGTTAACAATTACTGCAGGCTCTCTTTTAAAAGGGACACGCCACCACTTTGAAGCCATTCAGCTCAGGAAAAAAGTATGTAATATCTTAGGTTGCTCTAACATCGAAGGTGCCACACTCATGTCATGAGAGTAATGAGACTTTTTATAAAAGAGACAGTTGGCATAACACAGAGAGGCTTCAACAAAAGGATGCAGTTGAGAGTATATTGTGGATTATAGAGGATCCAGAGTTTTTGGAACTTGCCCTGTACTACTGACTAATGCAACAGGATACAAATGCTATCCCTCTTTTGTTGAATGCATTCCTGGGGGTGTATTCAGGTCATGATACCGCTGGGGTTTCATTTTTCTGTTAAATTTTGTGATGAGTTATCAATCGTGAGCAGGGCTGGTATCAGCACTTGATGCCTTTAATAAGTATTAACTTAAGCCAGTACTCAGACATATCATCGTGACATCCCGCAGAGACACACTGCAGCCAATCTTTGACTCGATGCCATATTGGCCAACCACTGCAGCAGCTACAACCCACGCAGTCTGATAAATGATTTGTACTCTAGAAAAGAGATTTAGCAGAGAGACTGGGTTACACAGAAGCAGGACAACACAATTCTTTACATTTTTCAGTTACATTTTCTTTTTTTCCATATCTGAATGGAGGCTTCAAGAATGTCATATGCAGTACATTTGTAAATTTGTGTTTTTTTTAATGTTATCTAAATAAGGACACTTACATTAAGTAAAGACATTTACTGAACTGTACATACCAAACGGATACGGTAAATGTGTATACTTGCAGTAGGTCAACAATGAGATTTACACCCTACACTCATTTTACTTGGTAAAGCAAAAAGATTTTTAGTTGTCTTAGTGATCAAATACTACAGCTGTCCCCATCACTGACATGTCTGAAATCACGTGCAAAATCAGATTAAAAACCATGTTACAAGCCTGCTTTGTCAAAGAGAAATGTAGAGGGAAAAATAAGATTTGTCTAATTCTCTAAAACATGATTAGAACAAACAGGTTTCTCATACAACATTTAAGAAATCAAGCTACTGCCAAGTGTAACTCTGTTAGTTAAAGCTCATCTTTGGGGTTTATGGTAAAGGAATAACTGATTTTTTCTGTATTACTTAAAGAAACCCAATATATGTATCGTTGAGGTTTAACCAAGGTTTCTCAAACTGAATTTGCAACTAGTCTTCTTTCCAATCTTTGTTGGCATCTGATTTTTGACATTACACAGGTGGTGTAATAGCACCACCTGTAGCCATCTTAAATACTATAATTCCATTGACAGTCATGTGTATTGAATGACATGCACGTGTGTCCTCATGGCAACCGTCTTTCATCATGTTCAAAAAGTGCACATAAATGTGCTCAAATACCATAGCAAGCACCCATCATTTTGAATGAGAAAATAATGACTTTACTGTATTATTCTTCCTAATTACTCTCCAGATAACGAAGCGAATAAGCATGAGCACACATCCCCCCAGTGCTGCGTAATACCCCCATGACTTTAGCTAACCCCTGGCTGAACGCACGCACGCAGTGATGTTCAAATCCAGATTGCAGCTTCAACTTGTCCCCCATTCAGAGGCCCAAGGAAGCTCTGGCTGAGAGCACTAACTGGATCCAGCTGTTGGAAATACCAGGAAAATCAATGTACACAGTCACACTCAAGCACACACGTGTGCACACACACCTGCAAAGTCAGAGTCTACTGGGGGAAGCACAAAAATCACTGTGTGTGTAGAGTTATTAGACCTACTGCTGTTTACCAAACGCTGCTTTGCAAACACAATGCTCATGTTCATGACAAAGAGATAAGGATAGGGTCAGCACAGGTTGGCAACATGAAGATTTGGGGAAAAAACTGCATGAATGTGTCTTACAATCAAAGCTTTCAACACATAACTAGGTATCATAATCAAATTAACAAAGGGGGTTGGTGTAGTTCGGATAGGCATTTGTCATTTCAGTATTCAAGTAATCGCAATCAATTATAATAAGACGATAAGAAATTTAAACCCAAACAAAAACGTGTCATTCTGCACTGCACAGACAGATGAGTAAATGATATTCTACATGTTCTCCTTGGTGGTTTTCAGCAGGTATTAGCGTGGTCCGCAGAGGCAGAAGATCTGGCTTTCCAATGTAACAGCCTCTCTGTTTTCAAACATTAAAGCTTCAAAGCTTTGTGTCATAAATTTGGTCAACTTTAAAAGTGCTCAAATCATTTATAGAGTTTTAAAAGAAATAATTAGTTGAAAGCATGTTTAAAGTGAAACTCGATGCGATTTAAGGTTGAGTTGAGTGCATTGAAGATGTGGATCAATAAATAATTTTAATGTATTGAAACAACTTTGAAGTGGGATAAGAAGATAAAAAGGATGAAAAAAAAAAACGACTGACAGAGGCTTGTTTCCTGTAGGTACAGATGGCTGACAGCAAAAGCTTCAAAAGACATACTGTAACTCGTGGCTGAGATGACTAAAATCTATTAAAAACTGACAAAACTTAAAATCAAAGAGAGCATTGGTTATTGTGACTAAAAACAAAAATTTAAAGAAACATCCTTCATACGCTATTCTGCTCTGGTGATTCCTTGCTTCTAATCTAGTCTACAAGAAACTGTATTTGAGATACTATAATTTTATTGGAAACATTGCTCATTTGTACTGGCCTGGGGCGTCTTCTGTGTTTGCACAAGGTTTATTATCATTACATCACCACAAATCATGGTCAACATGCGGTTAGTACTGTCCACAAACAGTGAGTATAGCAGTTACTTGAACACTCATGTTTGCTTAATGTGGAAACAGGCAACATATTGAAGAGTGTTATTGGTGGTGCTTCTGTCAAAGACAAGAAAATCACTTTCAGCTTCTCCCATGTAGCAACACACAGCACATAAATGCAAATGTGGCTATATAATGGGGTCATGAAAGCAGAGTGAAATGGTGCCTGGCTGTTGGCAAAACTGCAAAGTTAAAAACAAAGTTTTCAATAGAGAACCAATTTAACACCTGATGGTGTAATTACATCGTGATAACCTAATATTAATAAATAAGGATTAAGAAACCAAAAACTTTTTTTTTTTTTTTTTTTTTTTTTTTTTTCTATTGAAAAAAACAAACTTGAACTGAACAGCGTAATAACAAAATCTGATGTGGTTTCACACCAGTTACTTTTATTTAGAGTTGGGATAAAACTTAATTTAGTAGGCAAATAATGCAGTAGCTGCCTCTTTTTGTAGTTTTGATGTGTTGACATGAACTCATTTGTATGACAAGTTCATGAGTTCTAGTTTCGCCATGAGCAATTCCTCAGAACAGTTACAAAAAAAAAAAAACAAAAAAAACCTGACAGATTTTATAGATAATATCCTGCTAACAGATAAACATGTACGTGGGATGATGTGAAAACATAACTTTGCAGCATGTGCTGAGGCTTTGTTATGACTTAATGTGTGTGTGTTTATGTGTTAGAGTGTGTATGTATGAAGCTGTTGTTTTAAACGGGTCATCCTCTTGGTATTTTAAGACTCTGGAGACAATGTCGAGTAAACAGAGGAATTCTGGGATTGTTCAGACTGTTGAAAGGGACCAATTTTAACTAAACAAGCACAGCCACATTTACACACATACACACAAAGTGAGCTTGCAATAAAAACCCTTTTTAACAGAGACTGAAAATGAAGCAAAATGTCTGCCATCTGACTCACACACATACCAGGTAGCTTATCTCCCCTCAGATTTCCTCCTGCCATTCACTGCTGCTCAGGTGTAACGTGGCTGTCAAGGCTGAAGAGTGGGTGTGTGTGTCTGTGTGTGTTTGTGCATGTGATATGAAATGTCAGAAAACCTCTGAGCTAACTGGGACTTTTTCCTTTTACACATAAAAAAAAAAAAAGATGCGGTTACAGTCACACTCAACTAATTCTAGGATCAAGTTTCTTTCATTTCCAGACAGGCTGACATCCAGTATAAGGTAGTGAAGAGGGTGTAATAAAATATTTTTAAACTTGGGCACTGCTATATTATGCTTTATGATATAATAGTAATTTCAAAAAGACTTTACTGATTTGTATTCGTTTGGATCAAAGATTTGTGGCACTGTTTCATTTTTTGCTGTGTTTAAAATCCCGCCAAGTAAATAGTAGTGTTTTAATCCATCTTCAGCCATTTGACTCTTCCAATACGCCCCCCCCGCCCCCAAAAAAAAAATAGTCTGGGACAAGAATAAGTAACATTATGTTTATGATTCGGATATCTGCAGTCTGCAGCGTGCAGCATAGTGCGGTACACATTCAAAAAGTCCACATCACAAAAGTCAGTACTACTATAAGCCACACTGTTCATCAGTGTTTAGGGTCCCTTAAAATTATAGTTTTTACTTCTAGTTGTCCATTTTTTAATGCAGCGCAGCACTGCTAGACCACTGGAAGATGAGAGACAGAGAGGAGCAGCCTGATTAGGGGAGGAGGGCAACATAGGCAGACGAGTTGTCTACATGCTGGCCTTTGCTTCCTGCCTGCATACAAGAATACAGTAAACAGCCTGATTATGGTTCAGGTAGCGTCTAGCTTCTTTAGACGGGCAGATATCTTCTGCTCCTGTCTCTCATAAATACATCTAACAGTAAAAGGCTGCAGAGTACACAAGCTCTCATTGTCCACAGGAAAATGTGAGGGAAGGTCAGTGAAGAGGAAGAGAAGGAATAATTGTGCTGTCTCAAGGCAACATGCAACCTAAATGAACACAGAGTCAGTGAGTGGGCCACAGTGTGTGACTGGAGGAGCCACAGGCAGTGTGTTAGCTACAATAAGGTGTAACGTTCCCCCTGTGGAGTCATGCATTAGAACCATTCAGACTCTGCTAATGACAACAAAGACCCACTAACACAGGGGGAGGGCATTACAAAGCTGAGGAATGTAGTTGTTTGTGTGGGTGGCTTTGGCTGTGTGTTTAGCCTTCATGTGCGTCTGGACTAAATCCAATAGAAAAAAAACTTCCAAAACAAACCTGAGGATAGAAAATCACAAATGTGTGTCACTGGGCATGCACAATGCTAGATATGTCAAAAACTAACACTTAGGCGGCCATTTGAAATGATGAGGACCTGTAAGAGTGTCTCCACTCTTTACCTGAGGGCAGTACTAACAAAGCAAGATTAGTGCGTGAGCGAGGTATTCTGAGTAGAAAGCCAAGGTTGTCAGTGTCATGATGATGGTTCTCCTTTAACCTGGCTAGATCACCATGGTAACGTATGCTGTGAACATGGCCAGGACCAAAATCCCTGACTGGTACCACATTTAGATGACAATGGCACTAAAAACGGAAAAGTCTTTGCCACTGGTAACACAAACACGTGTGAATGGGGCCTGTTACGTCACCGTCTCCACAGGATATGTCTAATGTCAAGTTACACGCTGATATTAGGGGTGACAGTTTCCAAACACTCTGGAACCAGGTTTCAAAAGTATGCCTTTTCAGGCCCCCAAGATGCCATCATTGTGCAACTGCCAAAGCAAAGCAATAGTTTAAGGTTTTCTGTTGCTTCTGTGTAAACAGCGGTTAGCGCATCAGGGATTGTTGAGCCAGCTCACACAAAGAAAGCCTGGCTCTGTTGAACTTGGAATATTGTAATACACCCCTTCGGTCCTCACTATTTAGTATGTCCAAGCACACACGTACGAAACAAACATTTTAATGACGTGGCTTCAGTGTTTTCTGGGGAGACTACCAACAGTGTCCTGGCAGGTTGTTTTAACTGCACATTTAAGACCCCAGCAAAGTACACAATTCAGACCGTGAAGTGCAACTTTCTTACTTAAATTCTTTACTGTGTCAACAAGGCAGTTTTTAGATTAGTGGCCAGGACTGTTACTGAATTAAACCATTACACAGTATCCCTATAATCCACGCCGAGCTTTCATAAAGCTCTTGGGACTAGCAAATGGGGCACATACAGTCGATTCTTCTGTGCGGCAGGCAGCGAAAGTAGCTAATCTGGAGCACAGCAGCAGTCGTGACAAGATCCCTTTTCTGTTGAAGGCAGGCAACTTAACCACAAGACTATGCCCAGGCCTGTCTAACTCTGTACCATCACAAACATCCTTATCATAACAGCTCACGCAGACAAAAACACACATACACACCAAATTCAATGCAAGTGCACAAAAGAAGCTTTCAGGACACTGGCGAGTTTCACTGGTACCCAAGTCTCAATTTGCAAAACAATATCTATCTGCTTCACAATTCAACGCGAAGGAGCTAGAACCTGTTGCAGCGTACTGAGAGAGTCAGGGTTTAAGTGAACAAGTTAATCTACATGATGTCAGTGTCTCGTAAACTTCTGCTCCAGCCACAGCAGCACAGGCTGACAAAGCCAAACAGACACAGAGCTCTTTGTGTTTCTGTCTTTATAATAACTTGTGTACATCTGCACTCAATAACTGTTTTTTATTATTGATCAATGTGTCGATTGTTGGCAAATTATTATCGAGTCTGTATAATATAAGGAAAAACAAGTTACATTAACCATAAGCTAACAGCTGTGGCCCTCTGCTCAGGCCCGTTCTCACCAAACAACACTCTGTAACATGCTGCGACTAGCCCATTCTCATTTGTCTTACTGCCCAGTGAATCCTTCCTTCTTTCCTTCTCTTTAAAAAGACCCGGAGAGACGATGATGACTCACGAATAATTGGTTCGGCTCCATCAATCCACTTTATCAATTTACAAGGATGGAACATTTTTGACAGCTACAAACCCCAAACAGACATTCAAGTAAGGAGACGCTGACTATACTCAGTGGAAAGCGCAATTTCTCAACATTTGTCAAGCATCAGTTGGGCCTGTGTGAGTAAGCTTACCGTCCTGGCACTTGATGTGAGAGCTCCGTTGGGGAGGTAGGGACTGCAAAAGTTCCCAAGGTCTGGGATCATGAAGAAGGGATATCCGACATATGGAGAGGGCTGGAAGAGACCTCCATCACGCCGTCTCCTGAGAACTGAGAAACAAGAAAACGTCACAACTGTTTGTGCTGGACAAAATTAATGTTACAGAAAATGTTATAAATTGCATTCATGTCATTTTTAAAGAGGATTTTTACACCACTTAAATAACAAAAATGTCTCAAATTCATTCCCCTTTTTCATTGATGCAGATCATGTCTATATTGAATCAATAACAAACGCATGTAAAATAAAATATGCATGCACAGTATACAACACCAACAAAAGATTATTTGTTTACTACTGTACACTGATCTACTCTTAATTTGAAATATACTGAACACTGCAGGTTTCGTGGCAATTCATGACAACATGCAATTTATTATTCATGTTAAGTACTACACGTACATCCTGGACCTTGTGAAAAGTTACAAGTGGGGATCTACACAAATAAGCAAACAAAGAGTGAAAACAGCTGTCTATGACAGCGAATTGACAGCAGTCTTATATTTGAAGCGCAACACTTAGAAATAGTTACCTGGATGCAACTAGAGCCACGTTAGTATGAATTCTACAGCACAAACAACACTGACACTGAGACGTGATTAGAACGTGGCCTGAGCCTGAAATCAGAAACCGAATAAGAAAACCTACAGCGTAAAGAACATTAAGCCCCTAGAGCCACGTATTGATCCAGATAAATCCAGACCGCCCTTTAACTCTCAATGGGTTCGTTTCTTCCAGACACACAAAACAGTCCGTGAAACAGCAATGAGAGCCAACGTAACGCACACTGATGGGATTCGCACGAAATGCGGAGACAAAGTACTGAGTGTGTTCTTTACCCTCTTCCTCAAACAGCTGACTGCGCCCGGCCCTGCTCTCCAAATCCGGATCGGGCTTGGGGCGTCGGTCTGCCTGCACATGAACGTAAACAGAGGCGGGTGAGCGGGGCACAGGTTGTGGAGATGCACGCCGAGGGAAGCGCTACAACGGCGGACACGAGTTGGCTTACTCGTCCCGACGAACTCACCTCTGAGTCCGAGCTGCTGTTCGTCTCGGACTCGTTGACCAGCGAGGACTTGACGTCGTCGAGGTCCCCCTCAGCAGACGCGTTCCTCTTCCCCTCGTGGTCCCCCTCGTCTTTAAAGGCAATCAGTTCATCGTTTGCTCCCAGGTCGTCTCCGTCACCTCCGTTTAGCTGCGGCATGTCTGGACGTTAGCTGCAACAGCTAACATTAAAGGTCGGGTTAGATGGAGTTGGTGGCTAACTTGCAGTTTCCCAAATCGACCCAAAACACTGGAAAGCTTTAAAGAGAATATTTGGTCGGCGTCATTCGCGTAGTCGCGTCACAATATAGCGCTAAGGCCACGTTAATAGACTGTTTTCTCTAGTATTTGGTTCAGAATATACAAAAAAATAGCTTAAAAGTAGCTAACAGGCTAGCTAGCTACCTGCGACGCTAACGTAGGCGTCGGTGTCTGGCGTCGAACTCCTGAGGTGTGAAAGTCCTCCTTGAGCTTGTTTCCACTAAAAATTGAGTCTACAAAAAGCGGGGCATTGACAGGAAATGCTCCAAACAGTTCGCAGGTGACCATAAAAACCACTCATAGCCCGCTCAGTACCGCGGACATTATTATAAAAACGTGCGCAGTCCGTTTGCACCGTCTAAAAACTTTACGTCCACTTCTCCGCCGCAAACTACTCCAGTGGATAATGTCAGAACAGAGCCCCGTTTCGATCCTCCATCGCGGGTCCACGCCGAACGACACATAATGCCCACTAACGGTGCTCTACCGCAGTCGTTTCCGCATTTCCAGTCTTCGCCAAATCAAGACGTCCCCTGGCCTCTTGCGGTGCACAGGCGTGGGAAGCCGTCGGGCTGGCTGGGTTACTGGAGTGGAGTGGAAGGAAAAGAGTGCAGCAGGGCTGACGGAATACAACCGAGGAGGGGGAAGGATCGGGAATCCGAACAGACCCGGAGTCAGTTTAGCAAGCGCACTCCCGGGCCCGCGCAGCAAAGGGCGCCGAGCGTTCAGCTGACCCTCGACCAGGCAACAGGTTGGTCGATTTGTTTGCTGTGAGAAGGCACAAATCGGACGGAGGGAGGAGTTGAGAAAAAAGCTCACAAGAAGTGCTCTTATTGAGGAAGATCAGCTGGACACCTCTGTAAAAGGAAAATAGTGACAACAATTGCGAAATAGAAGGACCTCAAATCTGTATTTAAGCAATGCGGGCTTCTTTAGGGAAGAGGTTCAAAAACAATACTGATTTATTAATACGCAGCACCATGATTAAAAAAAACGATCATCACTTAGCAGACCTGAGTTTTTTTGTGGTCATTTGATTTAACGAATTAATTAATTTGATGGTTAACGCATAAAAGCACTGCGCAGCATTAAAGACCACGAATAAAGCCAAAAGCTTATTTCTTGTGATTTGTACTGAATTTCCATTGAAGGTTACTGTTTCGGTGCACTTGTGTCCTTTAAGAAAATAATAGTTTATCAGTAAAATTTTCTGCCTCCTTTACTTATTAGTCCGAAACATTGGATAACCTCATTTGAAGGATTATTGCCAAATGTTTGCATATATGGGCCAGTTTATCTATTCAAACTTTATTACTCCCTACTATTAGTAGCCACATCGGCCCCAAGAATTGCATATTGGGCGGGCTCTAATCATGGTTTTCTGAGTTGTCAGTCACATTCCTGCAAACACACTGAGGGAATGTTATCATATTTGCCACCATCATCCCAGCTCCTCTCCAATGGAACCATCTTCCACGCTCTGACTCGAGGGGCCAACACCCTACGGTTAATAGTGGATAAAGCTTAAAGTGAGGCCTGGCTCAGACTGGTCTCCAGTTATTCCCATGATGCTTCCCTCTCCTTCCTCACCTGATGTCCCTCCATCACTGTAAGCCAACAATTACATCTGTACTCCTTCATCTGACAGGTTCCAATGGATTGTGGCTGGATCTGCTTTTTATTTAGTTTGATGAGTCAGAGGCACCGTGGGATTATGTAAACTGTTGTCTTCATAAAACAACCACCGCTGGTGAAAATCTCGTCTGTTTACAGACGAGTTGCATTTCATTTAGTCCTGATAACCTGTTTCCTTCCTCAAAGAAGGCCTCTGTGTCTCCCCTGGAAGTTGTAACCACATAGATGACCAAATAAGAAAGACCATTAAAAAAAATACGCAGTTTGAATTACTATTTTTAGAACCAATTATTACATATAATTATTAGAGACATTTTCAATCCTGTCTCGTTATTTTTAGACATTTTAATTGATATATTTAGATATCAAGATGTGAAATGACATACGTGTTTTGTTTTGTTTGTTTGGGGGCGGGTAGTATATGCTTTTATTTTACGCTCTTTGAAAAGGTACCTATTTTTGCTCCCTCATTAAAACATCCAGAATATATGAAAGTGCACTTTTTTTAAAAATTAATTTAACTCCTGGCTATAAAGTCCATTCTCAATGTGTCCACTGGAGCCTTCGAACTTCAATAGCATACTAATTTATGCTGAAAATCCAACAGGGCTTGACCTCCAAAAGATTATTAATATCATAAAATAAATCACATTTGGTAACAGCCTTAAAAATGTGATTTTCAGTGACAATATGCACATTTTCAGCAGGCTGAATGTGCTATTGCATATATGATGAAGTACTGTAAAGCCTGCACCGTCGTTGCTTGAGTGTGTGTGAATGGTTACAGGTGGCACCCTGCGAGGTAGTCACTGCCACCAGTGCATGAATGTCAATGTGAATGGGTGAATGCAAAGCGCTTTGAGTGGCCAAGATGACTAGAAAAACGCTACAACAATACAGGCCATTTACTTCAGTGTCTCCAAAGGGAGCTATGTGGAGTCTGATCATTTTCCTCCAGTGATGTCACTTGAGTCATTTGAAGACTACAAGTTTGACAAGCACACACACAAATTTGTTGGCGCACCGTCATTAAGAACTGAAGTCCAGACCTGGTGTTCATCTCTGCTGCAGGCTAGCACAGTCCTCATGTTGAATCACTTGCCACATGTAAGTGCCTGGTGGTTGTATTGCTTCACTTTCTCTTACACTGTGGTAGTTCTTAGCACAGATGTATGTCATTAATTTTTCTAATGAGTTTGGTTTAAATTTGACATTTAATGCTATAAAAACCACGTGAAATTCATGATTGATAGTGAAGCTCTGCTCATGTATTGGCAAGCATGTGTATGCTGCATGAAGATTCCAGCCCTGCAAAGCACCGTTTCCGCCAAGCGGTATGGTTCACTTTGGTTCAGTACGGTGCACATGTTTTTCTGCATTCCCCATTGTGAAAAACTGCGAATGGTGACCTTAGTGTGAATGGTGAAGTGCGACCTGCTAGACACACTTTAATCTGCTGATTGCTCAACAGAATCTTCACTTCCCCGAGATGGTTAAGCTGTCTTTCTGTACACAGCGTGCCCTCTTTTCTTAAACAGAGCATACTTTGTACTTTGTGTGATAAACAGTTATATGCCGACAAGCAACAACAGGAAATGCTGGATGTCTTCCATTGTTTCCTTTGTCCGGTTTCTTTGTCGACTTTATTAGAGGGCTACACTGTGTCGCTTTTTCTGTGATGTCATGCTTCTTACATAGCTAGCGCGGTCAGGCTACCCCACCCACCAGGTCATGGTATTAGTCACTAGTGGAAATGCATGCCTGTAAAGGTTACTGTTCCCAACTGTGCCGTACTGAACTGTACTGAACCATACTATTTGGTGGGAACGTAGCTGAAGTGAAATCATTGCAAAAGTACCTTAAAGCTGCATTCTATCGAAATCCCAGCACGGGGTACTTCCACCGGTAGCAAAAAAAGTATGAATGAATCGGCCACTATAGAAAAAACCAAAAGGGTTTTTCAAAGTGTTTAGGGTCTCAATCTCTAGTTTAACGTTTCGGAGAAGAGCACAGGGTTATTTCTTTTGAATATTATGGAAAATAAGGATAAAGCAGGGTCCTCTGTGGGTCATGGCTACATTTTGATTGACAAGTCATTCACCAGTAGCAGAAGACACTCATTTATTACACTAAGTACATTTAGTATTAGCCTTTTATTTTCCATTAGCCACAGTTAACATCTCAAATAATAATCATGTCAGCCTTCATTCATTTAGCCCCAAGCTAAGTGAAGTCAGGTAGCTGGTGTGGAGATGTGTGTCGATGTCCTGTGTTTCTCTGTCAGATCTGCGCTTTGGTCCTCCCAGGCTCCACCCTCTCATCAAAACACATAACCTCTAAAACCAACAAAACCATCACGTCTATACCCATAAAGCCAATATCAGTGCTTCAAAATGGGTAGTTGAGAAACGAGTGGGTGAAGTCACAAAGGGTTTAACGCTTGGGGGGAACTAAATCACTCTGTTCCGCTGCCTGTTTTAAATGACATCACCAGTGCAAGCTCTTCATTTTTGTACAAAGGGACAAAGTGACGACCCACCCTTCACCTTTATTTATGTCAGTGGAGTCTGGCAATGTTATTGGAGTGCAATAGTAAATTTGGAGAATACACCTTTACCTGTGGACAGCCAGTGAGAGTGTTTGGCTTTCTGGCGACATTTTCTGTGGTCCAGCCAGCAGAAAGCGAGTGAGAAGGAGAATTACTTCATCTGGAGCCGAGCATAACCTAAAACCCCTGTTTCAATTCCACCATCGCGAGCAGGAACAGGGGCTACAGACCCAAAACCTGCGGGTGGACTTGTTTTGCTGGAGGGCTGAACTGAGCTGAGCTGCAATGTTTCTCATTTTGTGTTGGAGCTACAAAATCCATCACATTCCTGACAGGCCTCCTCAACTCTGTCAGGCAGATTGAGATATGACCGGTCTGCTGCAGGGGAATACAAAAAACACACACGCACACAAACTAAACACTGGGGCAGCAATTGAAAGCCAGCACTGCAAACACGTAGACACCACCCAGCAGCAGCTGTGTACATGAGCAGGAGGGGATTACAGCGAGGGTTCGGTGTTTGGCTCGGGGCCAGGCTGAAGATCGTCTCCTGCAAAGCTATGCAGGAGCCGGGGGGAAGAGGGACGATGCAAAGGGGGTGTCACTTCATACCTCTGTTCAGTTCTAACCTCCAAATCTGCCACACACACACTGGGACACGTAGCTGACCCTGGACCACAGCATTTGTGGAACAGGATTTAGAGTGTGTGTGGGCGTGCGCTGAGGTTTCAGGGCCTGTTGGTGGGGAGGAAATCCCTCTTTTGTTTCCAAGGAAGCCAAGTGTACACTTTGTGCACTTACCGAAGGAAACTCAAAGACGGTGCAAGCGGAAGGATGAATGTGCAACTGACTCAATCAAGCAGACAGAAAGAGAGAGTAATGGGAGAAACCTCCCGTCTCCATCCCTTACGGATGACGTTTATATGTGGATAGTTCATCTGTTTTGCACACAGGTGATGATGTTCAATCAGAGGGTTCTATCCAGAGTTGGAAGTGCTGCAGATTTGCACCACACATGGTTCATAAGGAGATGTTTAGAGGTCAGGGTTCATACTAATATCTGTAATGCTCCAGGCCTTCCCCCCACCACAACCACTGTCCACATACATTAGACAAGAATCTGCACCGTCAATCTTATAAACCACTGCTAGAGGTGGAGTGTGTGGCTGCAATAAGGAAATTAGAGACAGCTGGTTGGGTTTGAATATCCCTTTATCACATTCATGAAAACACAGCAGAGCTTTTACAGCATCATTTCTAATCATTTCAATATTACCTCAGTCTAATGAGTAAAAAGAGAGAAGGTGGCCCATTTGATCGTTTAATGCTTCATTTATCATTCTATTCAAACTTAACCTGGAGGGAGAAAAAAAAATTCTTGTGTTGCGTAACTCCAATTTTTAAAATGTAGGGATGATTGTTGAGCATTTTTTGACATAAACTCAAACTCAATCAACTTCTTGATTTTTGTGATTATATGTAAATTGTGGACCACAGAATCAGGCGTAGTTTGGAAAGCTGTTGTCCTTTGAATGCAAATTATTGTATTCAGATTTTACGTTTCACCCAACATGCCTACATGACTCCTTTTTAATTGCATCGTGTGCTAATGTAGGGAGCCAGTGACGCTAAGGTAGATCGATTCATCTGTCCCCTGAGTTGACTCGTTTTACCAGAGAGCTCCTCCTCAACCATGCACTGATTTTTATCCATGATGGCTTTTCCATCTTTGTTCAACATTAAACTGTTGAGGTCTCCACCACAAGGCGGCACGAGCATTGATGACAAAATGTGCAGTCATTTGCAAGGTGTCACCAGTTGTCATGCAGCCAATTATTTTATCTTTTCATGTATCAATTGCAGGGATAACAGCAGAAATGCACAGGTTACAAGGTAAATACCCAAAATGTGTGTACTGCAGGGCCACATGTCCTTCATTCAGGCTGAGTCAAGAGAACAATTCGGTGTGTGTGAAGTGTGTGTTTATACAGCTTTAAGCTAATTATGGACAGAGACAGAGAGGAAATGAGACACTGTTAAATCCAAACTCTTACTGCTAAACACACACACACACACACACACACACACTCCTCCTACAAACACTCCAAAGCATCTTACTGTGGTGGGAAGTAGTTATATTTACACAAGAACTGTAAATACTTCTACTTAACCTGAGTCATTTTATTGTTATGCCAAGTTCCCCCTCCTCTCCTAAATTGTCTTCCTAAACTTTATTGGCCTATTTGAAATTAACCCAATTATAGGCTTTGATAGAGTTCTCCACATTCACATACCTTCACATAATCCATGTTTGTTGGCGATTAAAAAAAAGGTAGCAGTCATGAACAGGGTGCTTTGGATACCCAAAGTACAGTGTACTGATCATGCCAATCTGTTCCCATGTTGAATTCAAAACTTTTGATGGAGCATTTTTAGACCGTGGCAATAAAACCTACTTTTACTCAAGTGAAGGGTCTGAGTGCTTCCTCCCTGCTGACCTCTTTTTGTGATTCTTGGGTTTAGTGTCATGTGATATGGGACATTCAAATCTTTTGTTCCTTTGCTGTGGTTTAGCAGTGGGGTGGTGGGGGGGTCATGAATGTATGTTAAAATGAAATGGTTCCAGAGCGAGGTCAGCTGCTCTCTCTCTGCATCCTGGGCTTGGTGTTAACCATCCTCCGATATATCAGAGAGCGGCAAGTTCAAATCCTTTCCACTCTCTCGTCTTTGCGCACCTGACCGATCGTGAATGTCAGACGACAACGAAAAGGTCGCTTGTATCAAACCTCCCCTTTCAACACACATGCATTTTGCACATTGGATATAAATTGTTGCGTGTGAGTGTGTGTTTATACAGACGCTCGTCCATCAACTCTGAAAACCTCCTGTAGCTGAAGAGGACGAGAGGCGTGAAGGAGAATGTTAATGGAACCTGTGACAGCCAGAGCAGATAAGACAGGAGAAGGGAGATGCAGGCAGAGGAAGAGGTAGAGGTATGGGGCAAGAGGAAACAAAGCAGGGGGGAGGGACAGCGAAGGGAGATTAGCCCCAGGGAGCAATTTGCTCTTGAGCTCTAGTCAATCAATCACCCATTCATTTACTAACAGGATCGTCTGCCATTGTGTGTTAGAGGAAAACACTTTGTAATTAAGTTAATGTCAACATGCCTTGAAAATTGGATTAATATTTATGGAGTGTTTCATGTGACAGACTTATCTTCTGTGTTTGTATAATGTATATTGTTTCTGTTTAAAGGTGTAATATTTAACACATTGATTGCTGAACCTCGTTCTCAGGTCGTCAAAAACACCAACGCTTTAGGATTCGCAGGTGGTCGACCCAAACTACCAACCAGAGGTGTTTGACTGTCGAGGAAGCTGTTCCTTGACGTTTAAACTTTCTGAAAGTCACCAAAAATGGCACGTTTCTGTCAGTGGCGGAATGTAAATAAGAACCCATTGTACATTTTGAGAGTTTTATCTTTGGAAACTCTTGGTTACTTAAAGGAACACTTTTTTCACCCTTATACCTATTAAAACTCTAGAATTTTACAAACTAAATCTTGTTTGAAAATGGTTCCAGTATGGAGTTCGGTCGGTTGGAATGACAAGCTCAACAAGGCTGAAAAGTGCGACAGTGACTCAATAACTCTAAAGATACTGTTCACGATCGTAGCTGCCGAAGAGGCACTGTTTTCTGAAGTTTTCCAATGTTTACAAAAAGACGAACAGGTTTGTGTAGATTTATTTATTTGTGTAAGTGTTTATTCAATGCTGTGGTAATCTATTAAATAATCAGAAATGACTTGGAAATTGAATTAAACCTACACAAATTTGTTTGTCTTTCGTAAAAATCAGAAAAATGTCGGAAAACAGTGGCCCTTCGGCAATTCACTGGTTATGTGTGGGGTGCACAGTCACCAACAGGAAGTAGAGAAAGGTAGAAGAAAAGCAATTTATTTCCAATGTTTTTGCGTTGTTGCATTGTATGACCTTGTTTAGATAAACAGTCCAAGCGACTGAACTTCATACTGGAGTAATTTTAAAACAAATAAACAAAAAGAAAAGTATTTGATGAAATTTTACAGACTAAAAGATGAGGAAATAGGACTTAAGTTGAAAAATAAGAGATAAATAAATAAAAAAGAAAAATAAAGAGAAAGAAAAAAGAAGAAAAATGACAAATAAGAGAAATAAGAGAGCTCAGCAAACAGCACAGAGACATGTAGAAGTTTAGCTGGTGAAGATAATGGGGATTTAGCTCCTATTAGCCACATATTTCCCTCGGAAATAAGTGGAGACCAAAAATTGAGCTGAACTAGTGAATATTTGGCTTACAATCATCATGTGACTCCTAAAAATCATGTTGCTGGATTTGGAAATGATTAAGTGTTGCTGAGGGAACCAGTGATGTATTTGAGGACACAAGTTTGTGACCGTGACTATCCTGGGATCAGCGGTTTAGCAATGTGGCTATTAAAGGGTGAACATAAAGGCTAATCTTCTCACTGCTGTTTCCCCTCAGCATTTTTTTCTGTCTGAATCAGCGGTAGGTGTGGCGACAAAGTAGGCTGGGACATTTTTGAGTCAAAGGATAAACAGTTTATCAGAGAGCACAATTGCACGCAGACGTCCTTGCTCCTTCTCAGCAGCCGAGATTCCCATCCATCACAGCCACGAAGAGACACTGTGGTATTTCAGGTGTCAACCTCAACTGCTGAGTTCACATTTTAGCCATTTATCGATACTTTTGCCAGTGGATTCTTCCTCTTCCTCTTTAAGCCTCAAACATCAAAATGAGCTATCAGAGACATTCAAAAAGCGACACACAACAACCAGGTTAAAATGTTTGGAAACGCTAATGTAATCTTAGACAGTTTATTATTTAAATTAATCACAGTTTAACTATAAAATCTTGGCATAAAAAGTAACTAATCAGCTTAATTCTTGGATTGTATATGTAAATACTCAAATTTCATGGCAGTCATTTTAACTTTTAGTACAATCAAAGACACAAAAGCTAAACTCAATTTCAGAAATGTAATGAAAATAATTGGGGGGAAAGCATAGTGATGAGGATTGTATTACTTTTATGTGAATTTGTTACTGTGAGCAGAGCTTAATTTTGTGTTCAGGCATAAAAGAGGATATGATGTGATGTGTGGGGAGCGAAAAGAAATTTTTGCTGCAGCTGAGTTGCTCACAGCTCCTCCGAGATGCTCCTCATGCATGTCAGACTGCCTGAGGCGGAAGCTCAGCTCAGTTTTGAAACACCATATGGATAATATTCCAACACTTAAAATAGTACCCCCCCCCAAAAAAATCCTCCTCTTAAAAAACGTGAGCAGTTTCAGGACATTTCTTTAAACATGAAACCATATATTTGTTTGTCTCGACCTCCAGGTTATTTGGCTTTGAAACATTAAATATTTTTAATGCTAAAACCCCCTCTAGTGTTTGAAAATAAACATATTTATAATATGGGATATATTCTCAAAGCAGAAAAGGTAAAAAAAAATATATATATATTTTACTTATGAAGATATTATCTCTGTTCCACTTCATGTTAAGTTCTGGCTGTGAAAGTAGAAGGATCCAGATGCAGCTGTGTTTATGTCCTCAGGTGCATCAAGGTACAGACGTCCCTCGAGGTCCTGGGTGACAGAGTTGGGATAACTGACAGACACGAGTGGCCGTGACAAAGTGTTTTTAAACTCTCCTCTAAATAACAACGTGTGAAATGATCAGTGGAGGAACGTTACTCAAGTACTGTATTTCACAAGTACAGATATTGGGTGAATGTGGTTTACTTCATTGAAACTGAAATGTAATGAATGCAGATTGCAGTTTTCTACTGACCATGTTTAATAGCACCACTTTGACAACTTAGATCCAGACAAAATTTGAAAAATATAGGGCCGAATTCTAACTTAAAAGGTATTAAGATCTTTAAAAAAAAAACTAGATTCAAAACCAGATTGATGGAATGCTGTATTACGGTGAATGGAACCCGTTTATTGTAGAATTTCAACAGTGGAACCCAACATTATATTAAAAAAACACCAAAAAAAACCCAACTAAAATCATTATGTTGAGGAAATAAAACCAAATGTGTTATTTTTTTTGTTTCTGATCTGTGCAACTGTGACAGGCAAATGATTTTGTGATTTTCTTTGAATTGTGTGAATGAAATTGTGATAATTAATAGTGTGATGTGTATGTTGGGCTGCAGCTATTTTAATTTCATTAAAACATTTAATTTGTCAATTAATGTCTTGTGAAAGAGGGGCTGATCATATAGGATTATCCTTCTTTTTCTGCTCCTTTTTGTTCAAGATTTGTTGTTTTGTGCTTGTTGTAAATGTTTACGCTTGGTCAACGAATGAAATACATTTAGATTAAGAAATGTATCTACCTGGCGTACCTGAATGGGAAATATTTTATATTCACTTTATGCAGTTACTAGTATTTTTTCCACAACACAAAGACATATAATGTTTCTTTGTTTGATTTTAATGTAATTGTAAAATGAAAATAGGTTTGCACTGGAGGCTGGAAAAAAACAAACACTGTTACATGTTATAGTGTGTTAAAATAGCAGAAAAAAATAAGTCTGGAAGCATAAATGCAAAAGTTACGCTACTTAAGTCGCAGCTTTTCTTCCTCCTCTGTGTTTGCACGAAACAATGCGAAAAAAATCACATCCAGTTTTCTGCCTCTCTCGCTCACCTTCTCTCTCGAACACACACACACTGGCTGAAAGTCACATTTGATATGTATATCTTGTTATCCTGACTCGCAGTGTGGAGAGCACACCCGTGAATAATGTGAATAATGTGACTGCAGTCATGTTAGTGAATGAATGAGTGTAAGCCAGAGGTGCATTGCTTTTGAAAGAATGTGGCTCATCAGGTTTCCATCCTCTCCCCGGACTGGTTTGACATATGACGGAAGCAGAAAATCTGCCCTGGAAACCATAGCAAATCAGGGCTGTGATCCTTCTGCTGTGAGATTTCGTCCTTCACAAACAGGAAACACCGATTCTAGAATACGTTGTTGTGCGCTGAACCGTGGATGAAGCAACCTGGGGGAGAATGGCAGTGAATTTGAGCAAGAACGGGCCTGCACTGATGGCCGCTTATAAAGAAGTGGTGGACAGCAAGATGGACACAAACTGGTGAGCTGAGCAGAATCACAGCTCCTACATCATGGTGCTCTCCAAATATCCTGCTTTTATTTTACAACTGTGTGTTTTCAGGGCGCTGTTTACTTACGAAGGGAACCATAATGATATTCGCCTGGCTGATAAAGGAAGTAAGATCTGTCATTTTTTCACTCACACTGCTGTCACTTCTAATGATTTATTAGGAGATTAACTAGCTCAGTTCCGTATAACTGTACCCAATTTATGCTGTAATTACTGTCATTATTGTTACACTGACAATGTTTACCCGCCACATTCAGAACACGGTCGCTGCTGACAAGACATCCATAACTGAACGGAAGTATTCACAGTGATATTAGTGTAAATAAAGTATAATCAGTAAAATTCTTCAAATTACATACGTATTCTGAGCTTCATTTAACTTAATTTATTTCAAGTACGAGTGAAATGTCTGGGGTTCGGGCCCTTTCAAGGGTCATCACATGAATCTGAGGGGTTATTGGATTACCAATTTGTGAGGAAAGAAGAAAATACTAAGGTCTGATAGAAATATTTTAACCATTTTGCTGTGCTTGAGTGATTCAGTCAACTAGAACATGTTGTGGAGAATATGAGCCTATGCAAAGCCAATGATGAAACGAGCACAGACAATTATCTCTGCCTCCCATCATCCCTCGTTGCCCTGCCATCATAAAGAAGACTTTGCATGCCAAAATGCAAATCAAATATCATTGTCCCAGCCTCTATTAAGCTTACGAACAGATAGATCAGTTTGCAATGTGTTTGCTTGCTGGTTTTAATGCAATAAACATATTAACACCTTCACTTCACTCCCCAAACTCTTGTTGTTTTTTTCTGTTTTGTTCTTGGTTTTAATTATGTAAAGTAATCACTTCACACTATGCCAATTCTCCTCATGTTCGATGTTTCGTTCCGCTGTGAAGCGACACTGAAGGCGTCATTAAGGACAACAAAACCTAACCTAGCCTAACTGTTGATACAACAAAAGTGAGCTTTTTATTTACTGTTGCTTTAAAAGTAGCCTGATTCATGACTTAAGAAAAATATTATAGTGAATATACTTAATGTATTCATCCCAATATGAATAAGGTAGATTTTGGGGATTTTCCATTTTCAAGCTATTTCTGTGAGCATTTCTGCTGTGAGCAACATAGATGTGTTGCACGTGTGTCATAGATGGTGGATTACAGGAGATGGTTGAGGAGCTGAACAGCGGGAAGGTGATGTATGCTTTCTGCCGCGTGCAGGACCCCAACTCTGGTCTCCCCAAGTTTGTCCTCGTCAACTGGGTGAGACACAACATTCAAATGTTCAAAAGCATTCCCAAGAAAAGGTATCCTCAGTTCTGACTTTACGTGCGTGTTCAGACAGGTGAGGGTGTAAAGGACTCACGAAAAGGCATGTGTGCCAACCACCTGAGCACCATTGCTAATTTCCTAAAGGTGAGTGATTTGAGTTGAGTGAGTTCTCAAACTGTCCCCATATCCTCTTGGCCATTGTTAGAAAAATTTAGAGCTAGACTTTCTGTATTGTTTTTGTCATAAATCTTAAAGATCTTGAAAAGCTTAATCTTAAAGACGCTTCAGTGTGACTTAAGTTGCATAATTCAATTTATTTTAAAATTTCACCTCACGCTGAGTTTGAAAAACACGGTGCTTGAAAGCCAAATTAAAGGTTAAAGGTTACCTCCAAAGGAACCTTTATCCTTCGAAGTGAAGAACACGGGCCTTTGAGCTAAATGCTAATGTCTCACAGTGGCAGTGCTGACATACTGCTGATTCTGAAGGTTTAATGTTGCCGTGTTCACCTTTGTCTCGGGTTTTAACATGCTAATTAGCACATAGCATTTTGTTTATCAATCTCACCTGTTTTTCGTTGTACAAGTTTGAAAATGACAAGCTCTGACGTGTGTGTGATCACAGGGAGCCCATGTTACGGTGAATGCTCGGGGAGACGAGGATGTGGAGCCAGACGCCATTTTGGAGAAAGTGGCCAAAGCTTCTGGAGCCAACTTTGATTTCCACAAACAAGCACAGGAATTCAGAGACACGCCGAGGGGACCTGTGGTGAGGGGACGCACCCGCAGCCGTGAAAAAACGATTAACAACCACAAATATGTTTGTGGAGAGCACCTTGGATCTTGTCATCATGAACATTTTCTGAACTTCACACAACTTGCTCACACAGCACCTGACGCATGACTACGTAAAACATAATGGACAGAGTGTGCTTTAACATAAACAAACATTTGATAGAAAATGAATCTATTCCCATCATACTCTAGGCTCTGCTAAACCAAAAATAGTCTGATCATTGTGGTTTGTCCTGTCCAACCTGTGACACTAAAGAGATGGAGGAGGTAATATGATCCTTTACTGAACTGCAGGGAGGACAACCACGCTATTAAAAACAAAAATCAGTTAAAAGTAAAACTGAGTTGAACGTGTCAAGTAAATAATTAATGTACATAATCAGGCACTTAAAGTATTAATGTAGTCAAATTTCTCCTGTGGCTATTCTGTTACTATCTAGTCCTGCATTTGGAACAACAAGCTATCATTTTGTCAGCCTTACCTAGGTTTTTCTATATATAATATAATACCTGAGACATATGTGCACCCATTTATCTCACCACTTCATCTCGGACGTAACAGGGCTCTGTGTATCGCAAAGTCAACGCTGTGGAAGAAATTCAACAGACCAACAAGGACGACTTCTGGGACCAAGCTCAGGTTCCTCTTCATACTTATCCTGAGTATCTCATGTGTACCAATGTGATGAAACAAAAAGGATGTGTCATTTAATAAGACAATTTATAACAAATTATAACTTAGTATGTCAAAAACAATGACTTAGTGTCTCAAGAAACTGGAACCTCTGTCAATATTTTGGCTCAGCATCCCAAATAATAACAAATCTCAACATTTGGATTTGTCAAGTGTATCTCAAAAGACACTAAGTCATCATTGAGAAGATTTTGAGGAAGTTTCTGAGTGTCAGTAGTCCCTCACATTTGCAGAAATTGTCTTCCATGTATGGTTTTATTTGACCTGAAAGCATTTGGTTCCTCAGAGGGACGAAGCGGGTCGCCTGCGGGAGCAGGCCCTGCGAGCGGAGCAGGAGAGACAAGCGTCGGAGAGGGAGAGGAGGGAGAGGGATGAGATACAGACGAAGGAGAGAGAGAGGAGAGCGAAAGAGAGAACCCAGCAGATCGAGCAGGAGAAGTAAGTCACAACAAAACAACAACAACGAGACATTAACAGCGAGTCACTGACACTGATTAGAGCTTTATGTGTTTGTGTTCTCTGGTGCTTCAGGGTTTATCAGAAGAAAAGAGAAGAAGAGGAAAGAGAGAAAGAGCAGCGGCGACAGGTGATTAATACATCCTAATACATTCACCCTAAAGGATCATTTCTGTTTATTACAAATTGGGTCTTTCTTGTCCACCATTCCTGTCAGAAATAAGAAAGGATCAGACAGGATCGCAAACAGAGCTCATCCGTCAATCCTGACTTTTAATCCCATTGTTATGGCATTAAAAACAAATTAAATGAGTCTGATCAGAAAAATGAAAGCTTAGATATAGATCAGAGTGGTGAATTGCACAAAAAGACAAAAACCATCTCAGGGAAAAATCTAACTGAGGTTATTATTTGCACGAATCGTAGCTGTAGCTGTAGATGAGCATGATTTATGACCTCTGCTGCAGCCCACCACCAGGGGCTCCTCACCATTATTAATGACCAATAAATCGATAGCTTAGATCCAGTCTGAAAATAATTCAAATAACACATTTGGAACTTCCTTGAAATTAGGGACGTATAGATTGTGAGCAGAGGAAATGTGTTTGACAACTTGCTGAGTTATATATTTAAGTGCAGTGTAATGGCCTCAAAAGAAGGGGTATGGCCTGATTACAACAGAGCAAATTATATCTTGTGGGTTATTTTTGGTAATATAGAATATATGCATTCAGTTGGCAGAAAATTGTTTTCCAGATTTCTTTGGATAATATAAGACTGGGAAGTCTTCAGGTTTTCTCATCCATGCACTTACAATAATCAAGGCTCAGCAGCTATCAACCTCCTTTCATGCTGTTTTTAAGTTTCAGTTTGGCTGCAGAATCCATTTATGCCTCTGGTACTGCAGCTAAAAAACACTGCTTCCTCGGCTTCTCTGTTTATTACAGATTGTAATAAAACCATTTTGCTTTCATTTGTGATTTTCTGCCGCCTTTATTATATGACGGTGTCGGACCTAAATGCAGTACAATGTCTAAATCTGCTGTATCAAGTTTAAAGTTTAGCAGCTCTAAAGCATGCAGTTGTTGTGTTAGAAATTAAATTGCAGACTGAATTTATTGAAGACACAGAATCATAATGAAATCCACGATCACCACCTTTCTGGCCCCATTCCCTTACGTGTTACATGCAGCAGTGGTGTCACTCTGTGCCTACATATTTGTCGTTTGCATTCCTCATAGCTGTCCATTATAACAATCTGTTCAGGATGAATGAAAAAGGCGGCACAGCACGTTTGTGATACTCAAAATCTCTTACTGGGGCTTCAGGTTTTGTCAAGCCAGCTCCCACAAAGAAAGCCTGGCTTCGTTGAACTTGCTTCCTAATACAACTCTTGTCCGAATGTTCCAACAAACATAACTGAGTTTCACACATGGAGATGAAAGGCGAAGTTTACCAAGATCCGTTTTGGAATAAATCAGGATATTCCCAGTATAGGCTTTTTCATGCAAGATCTAAACATTAGAACATTCTAAATAACATCATGTG
>KV751320.1:11345246-11369497 GCA_001698575.1 Mola mola | reverse complement strand
TGCTGCATCGGTGCAGAAAGCCAATGTGAGTATGACTGATTTCTATAAATCCTCTAAAATATCATTAAATATAATGATGTTTACATATAGAATTGTTTTTGCCCTTTCAGTTTTCCAGTGGTTGAAGATAAAGTAAGGTCTACAACTGTAATTAAAGAAGCTTTTGTGTTGCACTATGGGAAATATAGGTCCTATTTTGACTCACTTTATAGGAAAATGATGCTAATTCACTCTTGACCTAATTTTTTGATGTCTGTTCTTCTTTTGTTTTGGATTTCTTTAACATTTGTCTCTGCTGTTTTGCCTGGGTCTGCTTCAACTCTATTGCGGTAATTCTTTAAATGTATTCACAGGAAGCCAAACTCCTGATTTCTCAGAGAGCGTTTAATCCCAGAGATGTGTTCAAGCAGCAGGAACAGAACTTTGAGGGTAGCATCAGACCGTCTCCAGCTGCATCCCGTCCAGGTAAACAACATCAAATCCAATACAAACACGGATGCCACATGAAAGAGGAAGTGACGTGTGTTTTTAATGCTCTCAGGGAAGCTGCAGAGTCCGTTTGTATCGCAGAAATCGTTTGAGAGGGAAACCCTGCAGCAACCTCGGTATCCTCCTGCTCCGGTTGCCTCAGGGACTCTTGTGATCCCCGTGTCACCTGCCTCACCTGCTGCAGCTGAATCCCCTTCACCAGCTGAGACAGCAGACTCACCTGCTCCAGCTGCAGGTCAGAATCTCCTCCTCTGCTAAACACAGTGACAGATGTTTATAGTAGATGTCAGTTCTAATGCACACCTCATACCTATCATATTTACATTTTGTTATATATCACACTATTCATTTATGTACTATATTATATTTGATATCATATTCTATACACAGTAGCTGGTTTATATCATATTGAGACCAGCCCCCATGTAACTATAAATTGATTATTCTAAGGTTACATACTGTATATACTAACTTTGACATAGTTATTAAGATTATATACTAAGTGCTTGCAAATAGATCATTCTAAATTGGACCCACTGGACCATTAAAGAGTTAAATACTAAAGTTAAATAGTTAAGTACTATAGACAAATACTATAAATACTAATTTCTATTTCGATATATTATTATAATCTTATCATATTCTGTATATATTTTTCATTTAACCTTTATTTAACCAGGAAAAAAATCATTGACATAAAAAAAAAAAAAATGTTAGGTTTCAGGGTTTATTTTTAAAAAAGTTTTATTTCATTTCATTTTTTTTTTTAAATTTTAACCAATAAGCAGAGCTGTGGGACTAAGAAGGTTTTAAACTGCTCATTTAAAGAACTGTTCATGATTGAGTGCAATGTAAAGAGGAAAAGATGACTGGCAGGGAGCTTAAAGAGGCAGGAGAGGAGGATGACAATTGGAAGACTGATCTGAGCTAATTTCATGAAATACTCACAAGCTCGAGCTCTTTGTGAGTATTTCGGAATAATCTTGTGAGGAGAGGAAGGGTGAGACGGGTGAAGTAGAGGAGTTGACTGGAGACGGAGAGCAGGCGTGCACCCCCTGCAGAGAGAGAGAGAGGAATCGAGAAAAGAGAAACAAAAACAAAAACAAAAACAGACAAGCTAATGAAGCTAATAATAAAAGAATATAAAGAATAAATAAAATGATAAATCCCGTAGTCACAGGCTGGACTGTGACAAAAAAAAAAAAAAAAATCTCCTGGCCAAAACAGGCAGCAGCATAGATCACCAAACAAGTTACAGACAGACAGATTGCAAAGAACACCCATACAAACATCAAACATGCAGTTTTTGATCATTTAAGGAGAATAACAGTGTTAATATAAATCACATCACCATAGTCAAGCACAGACATGAAAATTTTGGCAACAAGTCTCTTTTGAGAAGCTGTTCCAGAAATTAATATGAAACTTCTGTTTGCTTTTACAGTAGTAAGTTCATGTTGTCATCCATCTCCCTGAGTCACTTCATTTGACGCAATTTTGCAGTGTTACTGGTCATGTGTGCTGCATATTTATATACTTGTAGCTTTGGGTTAAATTGTGTATTTGCTGTGTCTCATTTTTATACTTATATTTTTATACAGATTTTTTTACATTTTTGTATTCATCAACACTAGCCTTTTCATTGACATGCAGGTATAGTATACAGAGTACTTTGATTTGAGAAAAGAAAAAGGTTTGATCACCATGTTTGCTAAGTTTCCAGACTTGATGTCTTTGATTCTGTCACTGATCCATGCAGGCGCCGCTCACACTGAGGAGGAGGAATGGTCGGATGAGTTTGATGACGACGCAGAGGAGGCTACTCCAGGTTTTGACCCTTTTCTTATACAAATATGAATATCAATTAAAAGAATAGATTTTACTATAAATTATTGATTAATTTAGAAGAAAAAAAGGAACACCAACATCTGCTGGAAGTAGTGGTACTAGTTAGTATATGTATTGTAAGAAGAGAATATACTTTACAGCTAAGTGGGAGAAACGTAAGAGTCCACGGGTTTAACTTATGAAATTAAAAATATTTGCACATTCACATATTGTAGAGTTTTAATAAAGGAGAAGGTGATATTTCTAGAGTTTTAAGGCGACCATTTATTCTGGAACAAATATGGCAGATACACAATGACGAATGTTAATTTATGCTAGTAATTAACGAATAGATAAGGCTTGGAATTTAAATCGCAACAGTTTTGATAACAGATTAATAATATTTTTGATAATGTCAAATTTGGGGATTTGTCTCAAATGATAGTAAACTGAATTATTTGGATGGACAAATCAATCATCGGAGATATCTGAATGTAGTGGTCCATAAATGATTTCTGTGATATAGTATCAGTATCGGTTTGAATGCATTACTTTTTGCATTATTTTCTTGTACTTTTATGGTGAATGCGTTGAATATGCCCTCCACCATTATTCTGTATTGCTCCATTGATGTTTCCAATCTTCAGAGGAAACTCCAGCTCAGGAGGATCTGTATGGGGCACCAGATCCATCTGAGATGGAGGAGGACCTGTATGAAAATGTTTACCAGCACACAGTGAGTCTGTCATTTGCTTCTTTTCTCTCTCTTCCTTCTCCAAGAAACTTACCAAGTAGCTTCTTTATTATCTACTTCACCATGATGGTGTTTAGTGCAAACAATGCAGTGCAGCATGCAGCAGTGTGTTTGAGCTCTTTGTTTATCGACCTGTCATAAGACCTGCTCAGCAGTTGCAGACCAGCTGCTGAACACTTGGAGCAACTTGCTGCTGAAGAACCAGATGTTAACTTCATTAGTTGGTGGAGGCCAAAACAGAGCTAAATGTGTGAATATTTGTTGTGTTTGCTAAATGTATGTGCTGCCCCCAAGTGGACAAAAAAACATTCAGTGATATATCAGGGTGAGTCACTAAGAGTTAGCTTCAGCGTTTCACTTCCTGTAAAATCTCTTGTTTTCACCTCTGCCAAGGAGGTAATGTTTTTTGCATCCATTTATTTTTTGTCTGTTACACGAACATCTGTTTTGCTGTATCTCAAGATTCGTTGGGCACAATTTTTCCAAATTTCAGCTGAGATGTCTTTATAATAGTTTCACTATTGGGGACAAAAAAAGTAATTCAATGGCAGCAAATGATACAATTTGCAGAGAAAAGAAATTATATTCAAGGGAAACAAGCTCAATGTTTAAAAATGAAACATTAAATAACAGTAAAAATGGCTACAGTATTAATCATTACATTTTTTTTGTTAATTATTTTTTCCCTGAAAGTGAATATTGGGCATTAAGGATATTTTAGGCATGTGTCCCACACAAGAGTGGGATTGTTGAGCCCTTAGAGGTATGAGCTCTCTCTGTGCGCCTTTTGCAACTAATTGAACATTAGAGGTGTTTTACTTTCGGAGTCAGGCCAAGTTTTCCCAAACGCCAGTCTTTATGCTAAGCTATGCTAACCACAGCCAGACTCCAGCTCTGTACATAGACCTTAGAAGGTCTTTTAAACATATAAATTAGGTGGGGATAAAATGAGCACATTTAGATCCAAATGAATTTTCATTTACATTTGTTTTAAATAGGCTGAAGACCATGAAACCAACGGACAACAGGACATCAGAGCCAGAGCTCTGTATGACTACCAGGCTGGTATGTAAAGAAAACCAAAAACACATATTCATAAACATGCTTGCTCCTCTCATCATCTTATTTCTCCACAGTGGACGACAGTGAGATCACCTTTGACCCTGACGACATTATCACGGGGATAGAGATGGTGGATGAGGGTTGGTGGAGAGGTTACGGACCCGATGGACACTATGGGATGTTTCCTGCCAACTATGTTGAGCTGCTGTAGCTTTCATCATGTATATGTTCACAAACCCCTGGCGTAACAGTCAGGACATGCCTTAAATTAACTAAAGATTTCTTTTACATCATCCTGTTTGTTTGTCTGTTTCTTTTGTCTCAGTTAAGGTTTGTCTCTACAAATCTGAATAAACACTCGCATCCCTCGAGACTGATTGTGTAAACACCACACATTTATTAAATTCATTATTCCTTGATAACAAGGCTTGTATTCTAGTGGTAACCGGTTAATTTATCATTCCTTGTGATGAAAAGATAACTTATCAGGAGAATACAACACAATAAGAGTCACGCACACACAAACAGGGAGAAGTAATGGTGACAGGACAACCGAAAACACGGGCGGTCAAGGCCAGGAACATCCACTAAATTGTTATTTGTTATTAAAAGCTTCTTTTTTATTTAAATCTTTCTTGAGCATAGTCCTTAAATACGTATACCGATGGTCTTAAAGTGATGCATTACTGTATATTTTAAACTACAATTAATGGTCGCATCTGTTGCAGCAGAATTTGTGTGACACACAGTTGCTATTTTTGATGCCAGCAAGAGAGGGGAGAAGACGTCAAAAATGGGCGATGAATGTCGACCACGTCGACGTCATAGTCTGCGACGAATGACTGAAACAGTAAAGAAGTAATGGCTGGAAGGTTACTGCTACGCTCGGCATTTAGAGCCACAAGGACCTGCCGGGCGGCTCCGGTCCCGGCTCTGAACCGCGGCATGGCGGCTGGAGGTGAGGAAGACTGAACATCGAGTCGTTCATCCTGAAAGACCGACGAGATGCGACCCGTTTCTCTTGTTTCTCTACAGCGATAGAGAAATAACGGCGCTGAGGGCGGAAGAATTGTTGCCACAGAAAATCCGACCAAATTTCGTTTCAAAATCTGGCAAATTATTTAGACCTCGCGTGTCGTCCAACCTATAAGTTTAACAAACAAGGTGACTCTTTACCACTGGAGGATTGGTCAAAAAATCCAATTCGGTTACATTAGAAATACAAGGGACTTTTTTCATATTAAAACTAGTTGTCTCTTTTACGACTTCCTGTTTATACGCAGTCGTCGACGGAACTGTGAGTGGTCGTCACTTTTATGTGTTAGTAATGTAGTGAAATCAGTTGCCGACATTTCCAATATAATGTTTATTCATGTGCGAGATGTGTTGGCTGCTGGTAGAGTTGATGATATGGCTAAAATATGTTTTATTTTGTACTTATTCGTACACTATTAACTTTGTTGCCATAACTCTTTGATTGGTACGCCTGTGATTTCATTTTACTGCTGTTAAACATGCGCAAATTTGAGCATTTTTACACAGGAGCAAATTAATTCAATTCAAATGAATGGAAAAATGAAGTTTTCTATAACCATTGGATAACAAATTATTATTGGGTTATTTTTTCATTTAGACTATTTTTCATAAATGTTAGTACCTACTTGGCAGACTTATTATTGGGAAAGTATTTTTATAACAAAGACTGACAAATAAAGCATCAATTGGATTTTTTTTTTTTTTTAATATTAGCTAATATTTGACATGGCACAAATAAACAAAACGAAACATCTAACTAATGAATGAGTTTTTTGAGATGGCAAGATCTTAAATGATAATATTGGAGTATTATCCAGTCATATTTACTGAAGAAACTAACACTGTTGCACCTCTTTTAACATTTTCTGTATTAGCTTGGGGTGATAATGTTGGATTTATTTACATCTTATAATGATTTCTCATTAGGGATTCCCACTGATGAGGAACAAGCCACCGGACTGGAAAAGATCATTATGAATGCCATGAAGGAGGGAACTGTAAGATCATTGGTCAAATTGTGGATTTGTGATCTGTTTTGAGCGGTGCTCCTTCCAATCATCAGAGATGCAAATGGTGATCGATGAGCAAATAATTAACTCAATTCACTGGTTGGTTGGATCAAAAATGCACAAGTTTTACCCATTAACGTCACTTCAAGTGTAGTAAGTTTCATATTTGTGTGTAAATGATGCATGGAAATTATTTATAAACAAAATATTTATGAGCAATCTCATTTTTGTAAAGTTGTGTTGCTTCTCCAGGGATAATCTTGTGCGCTACAGTAGATCAGTAAGCCCTGCCTGTCTTCTAGGATCCCTACAACATGATGAAGCCAAAGGAGTATGCTGGCTCCAAGACTGACGCGCACCTTGTTCCCTCTATCACAAACAAGAGGATTGTGGGATGTGTCTGTAAGTTATCTGTCAGATGGTGCCTGGTTAGTTCAGAGAGCTCAGTAGAGAGATACATTTGTGCAACCTCCAAAATCTGTTGAATGTATTGTCACAAAGCTTGTTATACTAGTACACTCTTAAATCCAGTTTAATCTGTTACTTGTGAGTTCCAGCTTTAAAACTGAATCACTGAAATGCATCTTTAATTTTGAGTGTGTTGGATCTGAAGTGTTCCATGTTTCTCCGCAGGTGAAGAAGACAACACAGCCGTGGTTTGGTTCTGGCTTCATGAGGGTGAGGCCCAGCGTTGCCCATCCTGTGGTTCCCACTACAAACTGGTGCCCCATGAGCTTCCCCACTAACTCCTACATACCTCTGTCATTATAGACATGGAAAACACAGCTGTGTGTCGGCACAGTGTTAGATTTTCTTTGAAATATTCCTCGTCAGAACGAGATGAACATGCAGCAGCATTTTAATTCTTCGGCCTTGCAGGAGTTAATTTATTATGTACCATTTAGGTACTGTCTGCTTCCTGCTCTTAAGTTATGAATCCCTGTCTGGTTTTTGATTTGTTCCTGTTGCAGTACTTGATCTCTTTGCTAACCTCATCTGTGTTTGCTTTACATGTTAACATTTACAGAGGGATCACATGTGGTTTGGGACACAACTGTTTGTTTTTTTAACATTTCCATTCAGCTGCCATTTACATTGACATGTACTGTATGATGTTACACTCGGTCCTATAACTCCTTGACTTAAACCAATAAAGTTTGTGGCCTCACATGCATAGATGTCTTTTCTCTACTTTTGATGAAGAGATTGTGTGTGACAGGTGAATGACTTTAAACTAATCGGCAGAATGGGAATTTTAGTTCAATTTATATGGTAGTTGTGCCAAATTGTGGAGGCTTTTAAACCTAATACATTTATATCTGTAAAAGCAAAAACCAGTAATGGGGGAAAAAAAACATCTCCAGTATTAATGATAGATAATAAATAATCAAATTACAGTTGGGTCTGGTGAACAGAACCAACTGTGAGTGACAGTCTACATAACTTGGTCAGATATATAGTCCTCAGAGGGTTCTAAACATCAGGACCGCTATACTTGCAGAAGTGGCAAAAAAGTAGAAGTAGAGAGGGTGATGGTGTATACATCACCCAATGAAAATACCCAATGAAACAATCATACTAAGGGGAAAAAAATGAGTTTTATGTCCATTCTCTAACACATATGAAGCCAACTTCATATGGACAGACTTCACTTAAATCAATAAATATCCATGAAGTTCAAAAACATGTTTGTATGAAAGGTTTGCAAGGAAGTGTTTTTACACTATATAAAGAGCAGAGGCAAAAGAGTAAATATAACAATAATGATAATGATGACTTTTATGGACGGTACATAGCACTTTTCAAAACATAGTTACAAAATGCTCTACAAACAAATATTACAAAGAAAGTAAAAATAAAGTTAGTAGAGTAACAAGGAACATAAACAAAAATAAGTGAACTATAAAAGCAAAAAACACTGACAGAGTGACCAAAGAATTAAAGCATGAATAGGAGTCTATTGCAAGATTAAACTGACAAGTTATTGTGTTATAAAAATACGTTTTTGCTTAAAAAAATGACTGTGATAAGTATACTCTTATCAAAACATTATTTAATTTAACACTAGTTAATGGAAACTCAACAGCAAATCAGTATATCTCACAGAAACACTTTGTTAATGCACCGTACAAAACAGATATATTATGGATCTAATAGATTAGATAAATTGACAGGTTAAATCAATGACACAAACACGTGGACTGTATACAGGAAACCCCACTATACGTCAATAAATGTGAACGTCATCACCGCGCGACCAGATACTGGTGACAGCAAAGGAGGAGAAATGGCTGCAAGGTTACTGCTCCGCTCAGCTTTTAGAGCCGCTAAAACGTGCCGGGCTGCCCCGGCCCCTGCTCTAACTCGCGGCATGGCGGCCGGAGGTGAGGATGAAACTAACACCGAACTATCAAGCGTGAAATATGTGTTTTTAAAAAGCAAGTGAGCCGCGGCCAGCTTAGCCGGAAGACGTCCGCCCGTCAGCTAGTTAGCCTTAGCAACGTTATCTGTACCGTCCCGCTAGCTGCGAGAGGTCAAACGTGATCTTCAATAATTTAAGGATCGAGTCGCTGTTGGATACAAATGCAATTTTTTCAAATGTGTGTATGGTGTTTAACACTTGGCGGTTTAAACAAAGAATTCTCACACTGTCTTTAGCTAATTGACATTGATTAGAACACAAGACGTTAGCCTTTAGCAGTGTCTTCAAGGGACTCTTAGCTAACTTACCAGTGCAACCTTGTAAATAACCAGTACAGCCGTGACTTTCAGGTTGAAGTTGCTTGAACTGGTGAGGCACAGTAGTAGTAGGAACTTATTTGATAACTAAGTAGAGTAACAAGTTACTTACAATGATAGCGTAATGCTATTCATGCCGCTATCTGGACGTCCTCTCCTCTGGCGAGAAAAATATGATGTGGTGAAACCATAAATCCCCCAGTGTGTTTTAAGATAATGTTTTGGCTAATAATATAACAGCTCTACACGTGATAGTTTGCATTTGGCCGCTATCAGTGGTGGTATGTAAGTATATCTGGTAATGTTCCTGTTACTATCATGTAAACATGATACAGCTCAAAACTGTGACACTAGTACACATACATGTGTTTCAGACGTTTCAAAGATTACTGTCTTTTGCTCATGTGAAAAGAAAGTTGCTCTCTATGAGCCCTCATTTCCTGCGTTTGTCAGCCATTTTAAAACTTTCATGTTGACAGGGATTCCCACTGATGAGGAGCAAGCCACAGGGCTTGAGAAGATCATCATGAAGGCCATGAAAGAGGGATCGGTAAGATCATTTCTCTGTGGTCAGTTTTGGAATGAGTGAGCAGTGAGAAAAATAAAAAAAAACATGCATGTTACTTTTTGTGTTTGTACGCAGTCTAGTACAAATGAGGGTTTGCGGTAAATATTAATGAGGAGATAAGTCAGACCTGAACTACACACTGCACAAAAATGTTGGAGTGCAACTAAACTATATGAGCTTTAAATCGTTAGATGTTAAAGATGAAACCATGTTGGAGCGACAGATGCATGTTACTTTTGCCCAGATAAGCTGAAGAATGGATTAATGGACATCCCTGATGTTACCTGTAGAATCAGTGTATTATTCAGAATCTTTAGCACCTCTGTCCTCCAGCTTAAAGATTTCACAGCAGCTGTTCTACATTCAGTAATGAGTCTCCTAGAAGTTAAGGAATCCAAGAACCAGTTAATTATTACTTTGGAGTTGTTTGTTTGCTCAGCAGGCATGTTGTGGGACTGTAAAATTGACTTCACTGATCTCAAACATGTGGTTACATTTTTTTTTTCAGGTTATTTTTCTCTTGGAAGTCCCCCCAGCACAAAAACTAATGCACTTCCATTGTCACAGTGTCTGTCAACCTGGTTGGCCCACTGTTTAAATGAAAAGGTTTCTAAATTAGAACCATTCCCACAGATGAAGGGGAAAAAAAGCATTTTACCAGATAGGATTGAATAACAAATGTAACAATCAATATTGCATGTAGTTGCATGTAGTTATTAGCACCACGAAATGACAGAAGTGTAAAGTGTTCCTATATTTTGTTTCCCCATTGCAGATTCATTGACCTTAAATGAACTAAATGCACATTATATAAAATCTAATAATAAGACTGTTGCTCTCAGAGTAGGTGACTTTTGATACACTTATGACCCAGAGGCTCAGTAAACCTGTCCTAAACATTCCCCTCCTTCAGGATCCCTACAACATGATGAAGCCAAAGGAGTACGCTGGCTCCAAGACTGACCCCCACCTTGTTCCCTCCATCACAAACAAGAGGATTGTGGGATGTGTCTGTAAGTTATTTTTAAGTCCTGTGACTGAAATCACAAAACTCTCTAGCTCAAGATGTTTCTCCTACTGATTTAAGGATAATGAGAAACCTATAATAATACCTTTTTCTAAGAATTTTCACTGTGGTTTATACTAACAGTTATAGTTATTGACAATATTTAAAATAATTTGTCAGATCTGGCAACCAAACCTCTTCACTAAAAGATTTTTGAGTAGAACCCATTTATCAACAAAGTGGCTTGAAACACGTCACTACATACCTTTTTTACTAGAATTGTGTCTTGACCCAGTTTCAGAGTCTAGTGAAGTTTTCTTTCACATAGTAAGAATTATACAGTGTAATTACATAACTGCCTAAGTATTTTTTTGTATGGATCTATTTATGGGAAATATACATAATATACAAAAAGTGTCCTAGCGTTATGAGCACATTTCCTTTTCCATCATAAGATTTATAAACAAAAAAACATATGGAGAGAGAAAAGTTACATCTTTCAAAATCTTTCAAAACTGATTCTCTTTTCCTGTCTGCAGGTGAAGAAGACAACACAGCCGTGGTTTGGTTCTGGCTTCATGAGGGCGAGGCCCAGCGTTGCCCATCCTGTGGTTCCCACTATAAACTGGTGGCCCATGAGCTTCCCCACTAACTCCAACACACCTCTGTTAAACACGTGTTAGCTTCTCTTTGAAATATTCCTATTAGCTTCAGAACAAGGTGACAAAACAACAGATGGCAATATTTTCATTCTTCATTCTCCAGGAAGTTAATATATCTTGTACAATTTGGGTACTGTATACTTCCTGGTCTTAAGTTACGAGTCTGCTTGATCTTTGACTTGTTCTGTTACAGTACTTGATCTCTTTGACCTCATCAGTCTTTGCTTTACATGTTACCTTTTACAGAGGGATCACATGTGGTTTGGGACACAACTGTTCGTTTGAAACATTTCCATTTCCATTCAGCTGCAGTTTACATTGACACGTACTGTACGATGTTACACTCGGTCCACTTACTCCTTGACATAAACCAATAAAATGTGCTGTCTATGTGCTTAACTACGCTTGTCTTTAATTACCAGGAGGGTTGGATTGATTTAATACCAGTAAATGACTGTACTGTAAACCTCTTCCTCAGGAGCAACAATACACTGAAAGATTTAACCTGTATCGGCCTTGTTGCTCTTTCGTCATAACCTTTTTACTCTGTGGTATGCTGTTCTGTTATTCTGATAACCATCTATATTTAAATGTATAAAAAGCAATTCAATCTACAATATAGGCTGAGATGGAAATGTAAAGAAGTTGAACATGACACTGGCAGGCTCTGCTTGTTAGTGAGCAACACACATGAGGGGATTATTTTGAACAGAACTTGAGATCATTTCTTCAACAGGTTTAGCCAGTAAGGATGCACAATGTGTCAGTAAGGTCACAACCTGCATTTTTATTGTTTACAGCTTGGACATATATATAAAATTAAAAGTATGACTTTTTAGTCTTTATGTTTTTTCAATACTTTATTTCAGGATTCAAGTGTCAACATAAATTGACATTTACTGTACATAATATGTTGCACATAATTATTGGGTGAAGGCTGGGATCAAAGTATGCACATGTCAAAAATATTGTGATTTTTCATCAATTATTTAAGGAAGTGAACGTTTGATACATTCTAGACTATTATACAAAAATACCTCAAAATATTAAAATATGAAGAAATATTTCACTGTAACTGAATAAGCCATAATAACCAAAATGTGAACAAAAACTATTTCACTTGACATGTAATGAATAGATGAATATAGAATATACAGTTATGTCCAGAAATACTTGGACAATGACAGTTTCTATCATTTTCCCTCTGTACACCACCACAACAGATTTGAAATAAAACATCCAAGTTGTGATCAGAGTGCAGACTTTCAGCTTTAATTTAAGAGGTTTCACAAAAGTATGGCATTAACTTTAGAAACTACTGCTATTTTATGCAGAGTAATTCAACTCAATATGCAGGCTTCAAAGTATTTGCACAAACTAACATAATTGTAAATAGAGTTTTTAATAACTTGGATGAAAATCCTTTGCAGTCAATATATCAATGGGCGGTAAGTTTTGTCTTCAGTAACTGCAATAGCTGCTCTATTGGGTCGAGATGACTTGGTTATTGAAGAATTTTCTATATTTTTTGCCTTCAAAAAGTTTTCAGTTGCTTTCACGGTATGTTTAGGGTCATTATCTATCTGCACTGTGAAGCATCATCCTATCAGTTTTGTAGCATTCAGCTGAATTTGCCCTATACACCTCCGAATTCATCCCGATACTTCTGTCAGCGGTCATATCATCAACAAACACCAGTGATCCTGTTCCACTGGCAGCCATACATGGCCAAACATATCACTGCATCCACCATGTTTGACACATGATGTAGGATGCCCTGAGTAATGAGCTGTTCCTTTCCTTCTCCACACTTCCCATCATTCTGATATACATTTGTCTTGGTTTCATCTGTCCGTCATCTGTTTTTCTTCACCAAGGTCAGGTTTCTGGGATCTTGCACTTATGGTCTTTCAGGCCTTTTGATGTTGTTAAGCTCACCAGTACGTTCTTTCTTTTTAAGAACTTACCAAATTGTTGATTTGGTCAGTCCTTAAGTTTTTGCTGTCTCTGATATATTTATTTTGTTTTTTCAGTCTAATGATAGCTTCCTTCATCTCCACTGATATCTCCTTGAACTTCATATATCTGATAGCTCCAGTCACACAGCTGCCAAATAACAATTCAACAACTGAAATCAACTCCAGAACTTTTATCTGTTTAATTCGTCTTGAAGTAACAAAGGGACAGACCACACCTGCCCACGAAACTGCTTGTCAGTCAATAGTCCAAATACTTTTGAGCACCTAAAAATAGTTCTACTCTGCATAAATTACCATAATTTCTAAACGGTAGATGCCTTATTTTTGTGAAATCTCTTAAAGCTGAAAGTCTGCACATCTGTCACATCTTGATTGTTTTATTTCAAATCCATTGGGTTGGTGTATGGAGGCAAAATGATAAAAACTCTGTAAGTGTCCAAATACTTCTGAACTTAACAGTATGAAAGTTTATCTTTTTTAATTAGACCATGAAAAAGTGAACGTTTCAACAATACTCTGCTTTATCGAGATTCACTAGTACATGTGCACATATACATAACTGCAAACTTGTACAAACACACATTACATTACCTCTGCAGGTAAGCAGGTGTTATTGAAAAAAAATGATAAGGTTCTGTTCTAACAGAGCCTTAATATCATTGTAAACCCCTGCGTTAACGTCACTGCTGTCTGACTGTCTGAACGTCGTTAATATGGGATCAACTTTGAACACAGATGCTTGTAAGAAAGTGCGTTCGAAGACTTTACATACATATGTTAATAACGACAGATCAGATCTGTACTCCACACACAAGCTATTTGTATGAGGTATAGCTGTTGTTAAAAAAAAAAACCCCAGCTCTGCCTCCAGAGGGCGACAGTTACAATATGTTTGACTGCTGCTCAGGATGAACTATTTCACAGTGGTAGAAGTAGTCAGATTCTTTACTGAAGTATTAATTCAGCAATGCTTGGTTACAAGTAAAGGATACCGTAAATATGCTCAGAGTATTCAAAGTATAAAACAATGTTTATTACTTAAAGTTTAATGTAAAAGCAAGTTTTTAACTGTTGTGGTAGCTGAGGTGAAGCTCATTTTGAACTGCTACTAATTATTTTCTCAGTGAACCTATTGATGGATGGGTTTGTAAAAATGCATTTTGGTTGTGCGGCGAGAGATTTGTCACTAATTCCAGATCAGTGAGATGACCACGCGGTCTGCAGCAGTCAGCGTGGAACAACACTGTGGACATTCAGCACGGATCCTTCTGAGCTTTACACCGTTACCAGCAGCGGCTCATTGTTCTGTGGCAACACCTTTTGGTCACAGTGCACATTGATAACGCATGCACACAGCCTCATGTTTCAACTACACACACCTCAGGACCAATTGTTCATATCTGTCCAATCTGAACAGTGGTGGTGACTATTGTGAGTGAAGTTAATTTTAAAGTCTAACCTTTCATTCATCACACAGTCTTGACTTGTGTATAATTATGTCACACACAATGAGTCAGATCCGATGCCCATTTTGTCTTCAGTTCCCTAATGACACATAATGACTGCTTGTCATTTAATGTGGATCCTTAATGTGGTGTACATCTTCTTTTTTCCCCTTAGAATAACTTTCCTAGAGTGCGTCAGTGCTCTCAGCTCTCTGCAAGAACCGAACTCTGCCCTCTTGGCTTCACTAGTGGAAGAAGTGGGCAAGCTGTCTTAATATCTCCCAACATCCTGCATGGCTGAAAAGAATGAGGAGTTTGTATAAAAGTGTGCCTGAGAGAGAGCAGACCCGTTTAGCTTTTTAATATAGTGATCAGTGAGCACATTTTCAGTCAGTGTCCTGGAAGATTCATGGAGCTGCACTCAGTTAATCACATTAAAATTACAGAAATAGCTCCGACAAGAGAGAGCCGACAAAGAAGTTTATACCTCCACACACCTGACCGATCACCAGCTTCTCCACCCAGAAGTCATTTTAACTACTTTGTCAGAAAATCAGCAGAGGGAAATGAGAATGTATGCATGTTTCCATTTATCATTGTTATGTTGCTAACTAGCTTGACGTTTCTCCAGTCGGGGCCATTAAATCATCTGCAGAAGATGAGACGCAAGATGACATCATTATTAAAAAGCTCAGTTCAAAGGTCAAATGATGGAAAACTTGATGGAAATGCAACATCTCTCTTTTGCGTATGAACATGAGGAAGGTTGCATTCTATGCTCAGCGCTCCCCTTTCTTTAGCTCCTGAGAGATCTTATAATGTGTGAAGCAGGTCTTGTTTCTAAGCACAGTCAGAGTCCAGATCACCCAGAGAGCAATGAAGAACTCCATCAGCATCCCCAACTTCAGTTTCCACCTAACCATGACCAGACACACCCCTCCAAAATTCCCTTAGACTCAATCCAACCAGGCCTTGGGTTAATATTCTTATGGGCAGGAACACTTGGCCTTCAGTGAGGGAAGTTTTGGGCACAAATATCACATGCGAGAGTATCATGGCTATAACAACAAAAAAAAATAAAAATAAAAAAATCTATTCATGCATTTTTTTGTAATCATAATAACATTTATTGTCAAATAAGAGGTTCAGAGTGCAGGAAGCTATCAAACCTAACTACTTCAACTTTCAAATAATGGTTTATCATCCAAATCAAGAGGTGACATTTTAGAGCGAATGCGTAGGTGTGCAGTACTTGGCTCCGGTGAATTTAACAAGGAAACAAGGTGGGACTAAAGAGCCAATTGAGAAATGAGGGAAAGGAAAGGAAGTTAGGGAGGTAAAGAAAGAGCGTGAGGAAAAACAAGGGAAACGAGTCTTTACTACCCTACTGGAGGTTTAAAAACAGTTTTATAATTCCTTTTTTTGTAATTCATGTTTTAGAACAGCCTTAGGATCACATACCATCGGTACAATCAGAGGCGCTAAAATGTGCAATTATGACGCATTTCAATTTAGTGTAGGCTGTAGTTAGAGCTGCAGCGTCATGAAAGTGAGATAGCCGTGGCCGTTGTGGCCCTGAACCCAACACATGTCCTCCACACCGAGCATGAGCTCCTCGGCTCATTTAACCATTCCTTTGTCTTCCTGTTTGCTTCAGTCTTTGACAACACCTAGGTTGAAAACTGTAGACTCTGTGGCTGCGCGATTCACGAGTTACTGTATTTTTCTTGTTCTGTTGTGTTTTATACTACGAACACGCTAATGTCCAAGGGCGACTTCACATTGGGACAATAAAGTGTTTATTTATCTTACCTGAAAGGTGTAGTTTGTAACGCAGTTGATTCCAATAACATAAAATACAGACATTATGGGTTTCCTGGGTTATCAGAAACTGATGCTGAACTACCAACCCAAAGTGTCCGTATTTAAAAACTCAGGGAAAGCTCATTACATTACAAAACTACTCCTTTAAAACAACAGTCAGTTGCCTTTAAACATTTCAGAATTCCTCCTGTTCATACTGGAAAGAGCAGTACTGAAGTGATGGAAGGAAATATCCTGTCCTGATTCTCAATAAATATTTCATCTGAAGTTAAAAGGAGGCTCCAGCAGTACATTTTACACAAAGCAAGATATTAATTTCCAGATCAAAGTGCAAAATTCCTCCTTTATGTAACACAGCAGTAACCCTGTGTCTGTGTGTCAGATGTGTGAGATGTTTTCACACACCTAGAGTGTGTGTGCGTGCACCTTTGACATAAAAACAGGTACAATATCTTTTGATGCTCCAGAATCTGTCAAAGAACAGAGTGCACATAAACAACACTTTGTGTTGTGTGTGAAGGCTGAACCATCACAGCTGCCATTCCATTTAGTGATTGTTAAATTCTTATAATTTTTTCCTCTTTTCACACATCTCAGCAGCACTTTCAGCCTGTCCCTCTGTTTCTCTCTGGCGCTCACCTTCTCATTAGTGACACTTGAGGTGCAGTCTCTTTCACTTTATTCGGTGGACTGTGCAGCTCCTCTCCCATCACTCTCCTGCCTCCTTCTTCCTCCTCTCCTCCTGTGGCGGCACTTTCATCCCGGCTATCAGGGGCATGTTTCTGTGTGTCACATCCGTGACAGCCCTGTGTAGCCGAGGGAGCGGCACAGTTGGAGTTCGGTGTGATTGACATTGCGTGGGTTTGGATGGTGAGATCCATACATGGCTTTTCCTCTTTTCACCCCCTCAGCCACATTGAATTTTTAAACCTTTAAGGTCTGCCTGAAACAGTCCTTTCACAGCAGCAGAATAAAAGTATCTGAAGTTATCGGGGGATTTCTCTTCCCTTTTCCGTACACTTCCTTTCCTTTGAAAATAATCATTTAAATGAGACCGACTCCTTATTTTTGAAATGAAAGCCAAAACACATCTGTGCAGTTATGTGTACGGTCTCATTAATTTTATTATGATAGTTCCTTTACAATGCTCCTTTCTTTTTTTTTGTTAAATTTGGGGTAAGCTTTAAGAAGTTCCTTTGTGAACTGACTCCATGGAGGAATTTAAGTTGATCTCTTTTTCTGCTGTTCTATATTTGTACATTTTATTAAGAGGGCCAGGACCACTTGTCAAAACATGTGTGAAATAAAGGGAACATGAAAAATTTATATGAGTCCTGACTTTCTCTCTGGAGAAAAGTCTGGATTTTGAGAGAAAACTGTGGCCCTAATCCTCTCTCATATCAATCCAGTCACCCAGATCTTTGGAAACTTTGTGGGAAAATAGCTGCAATGTTTGTCATCAGCACAGTACACTGCCATTTCCAAACTATATCAAGAATTAATTGTATTGCAGATACTAGAGTAGACGTTCCTATAGCTTTATTTAACGCTTTGCATTCATGCTAACTTGAACATCACATGCTCAAACAGCTGGCAATTTAACGTCTGCTTATGGTGGGTGCAGTTGTAACCGTTCATTTAAATGTTGAAACAGTTTATGATGATAAAAACAGAGATTATATCGGTCATCTGAAAAGTGTTTGAAAAGGTATAACAATGCAAAAAGCAAAAGCCCAGTGACTGAAGGTATTGTGATACCTTTGATGACAAAATTGTTTGCAATGTGTGCATGGAACACTTGCTGACACCATATTATAGATTCATGATCTACTGATTTATTATATTTAAATTTATTTATGTAAGAATAAATACAGCACATTCAGTAGATTGTTTGAAAAATGATTTTTGATGCGTGAATTTCCTGCTTATTTCCCCCCGAAGGACGATTATTTTTTTTTACTGCAGCCTCTCCCTCTGTCAGGGAAATGGATGGCACTGAGCAGAAGACGAGGACATTTTGGGCATTTAACTTTGAGCATCACTGTCCTTTTTGGTTGTCATAGAAACCCCATCTGATCATTCAGGAGGATCACAAGTTCCAGCGGCTCCAGCTGTTAAGTATCAGTGATTAAAGTACGCAAGGATAAGAACTTCATGTAAAGTATCAGTTGTTAAAGCACACAATTTCTTATAAAGTATTAGCAGTGAAATTTCACAAGTATCAACTTAGAAGTTAAAAAAAAATAAAAATAAAATATTATTTTCAGAGTAAGTATCAGCTATAAAGGTACTGGTACACAAGATGGTCACAACATTATCATCTTCATGTAGTTAAAGTAGTAAAAAATAGCAGTTAAAATATACAAACTATATCAGTTTTGTGTAGTTGAAATATCAATAGTAAACAAAAGTATTATAATGTAGTGAAATTGCACATGCGATTGATTATACTGGTGTATCAATGTGCTGTAGCTGCTCCAGGTGGAGAAACTTTTAAATGCTTTATGTACAGTTAGCTCATTTAGTCCAACACAAGGGTTGTAGCTCAGTGGTCACAAGAGCCAGAGAGCACTGATATAATTATTGCCTGATATTCATTCATTCAGATTTGATGTGTATTTGATGTCCAATAAAGACAACTTAAGTGTATACATGTATTCTCCACAATTATGAAGCAAACGTTGCAGTCTCTTTCTCCAGACAAACATTTGGGAGGAAATTCATCCTTAGTTTTACAGACCAAAGGAAATCTGGGTCTTTAAAGATAAGACACCTGTCAACGTTTCACATGAGTCTCACCCAGCTTCAATACCGGCTGATATTATTTCAAGACAATGTTGGTCATTCCTGTGAGAAAAGCTTCCAGTCAACACCGACTCCATCCTGATGTCCCCGAGGAGCTTCACAACACGAGGTTGCGCTCAATTTAAACCCCCTCAGTCCAAGGTACAAACATTTATCACAGGGAACTGGCCTTGGCGGACGTTACCATTGGGTTCAGAAAAGAGAAATCAAAAACTTCATTCCATTTCATTTCATTTCCTCACCTCTGAGGAATTTCAAGCTATAAATATGAAAGGAATTTTAAACTGCAAACACCCAGGCTGCATGTCAACCATTAAACCCTGGGACCTGGAACTATTTGCACAATGTAATTATTGCAGCCATATTTGCCAACAGGCTTCACATCTTGTTCATCTCAGACAGGCAACTCATAAAGCTTGATAAAAGGTAAAATTCAATTAGCTTCGTGTCACAATTTAGTGTCTGTTTCACTCCCTGGGAACAATTTCGAGCAGCAGATGAGACTGCAGGAAGTGAAACGAGCGCTTGAGGCAGGAGGCTGCTAATGAGGGCGAGGAAACACAGGCGTGCACAAAGCACTCAAAAGAGATGAGCGTGAAGCAGGCGGAAAGACATTTGAAACAGGTAATAGAGAGTCGCGCGTACTGCAGTTAAATATATGTTTTGCTTCTGTTACTCCATGTCAAATAATAGTCATAGACAAACCTTACTGTAAAAGATACATGATTGCATTTCTTAATTTAAGGTATTGAAAGACTATTGACTATTGTATTGTCTTGTATTGTTTATACGAGACTGTAGTTCTACTGCTGAATTCCTCCGAAAAAGATTTAGTGTGAATGCTGAGTCAGCAGTCAGATTACTTTTATAGGACTGTAATTGGTGATGCTCACTCTTGCTGCCCCATTAGAATTATAACATCACTCTAACAAAAAAAAAACCTATGTTGACTTTATACACATTTTACAGCGTAAAGGCTGCTTTTTTCTCGATCATAATCCTAAAAAGCACGTCTTTAATGTGCTTGGTGTGACTAATACCTTGCTTACGTATATAGCATGACTTCAGGCCAGATAAGCACGAATGGACGTTTAATTTAGAAACTAATTTCTTGTTTCTTAAAGCCATGATGGCATTATTTCATCTCCTCTCTTCTTTGATTATATCTCATATGATATCTTTTTAATCACCTGAAAGAGGAGAGAAAAATCAATTTTGTGTTGTACTAATGAGATTTCTACCAGAAGGGGCCTTTAGCACATGTGCACAGGCCATTAGTTCTGACAGATTTTGGTACACCTGCATTGTAAGTCAGCACCTGTGCACATCATGTCAAAACAACGTGGTGCCATGTTAGTACATTACATGGCACTTTATCTGTTTTAACCAGTTATAACAATTATTATAATATTTCTTAACATATTATTGTTGTTGATGTTGTTATAATCTCAAATTAATTTCTTGAATTCTGCAAAAAAAAAAAAACAACAACCCAACAATAAATAAGTTTACTAATTGTTAAGTCTTGCTTTGTCTTTTCCAGACGATTCATCAAAGTCATTTCATACATAGAAACATGTTCCTGGATATGGATGCCTTTCTGCAGATGGAGGGAAATGAGGAGCTTCATTTCTTCCTTCCCCCTCATCGAAGATGTGAAGCACATACACTCAAACACAACCTGATCGCCACCCGTGAGGTTGATACAGCAGCTTCAAAAGGGCCATCCGGGAGAGTGTACCAAAGTGCAATGTGAAAGTGGGCTTCTTTATGGAACAACGGCCACCGGCTGCTGCAGAAGCAGTGCAAGATGTTGCAAACATGAAGCTTTCTGTTCCATGTGTCACAAGATGGAGCTCTGAATATGTGGCCATTTCCAAACGGATCAGACTTCAAGGGATTGAGCTGTGTGACGTCTGCGGAAGGCTTGGATTGACGAGACTACATCCTTATCAGATGACTTTTCTGAGGTAATATATAGCTGTGCTACTTGCTCAATCAATTGATCTTCTTTAGGGGGAGAAAATGTGCTATCTTGGATTCCTCATTCCAACCATCTTAAGCCTCAAGTCAAAGCTCTCTGGCAAACTTTCACATTCGGACCTACACAGCAAACTTGCGTTTTGCGCATGTTTTGCTCAAAGCTAGGCTTTGGTTGAGCGTAGGCTCACGGTTAATATTCACATGTAATCAGTGATACCAGTTATATCCTAAAATGACAGTGGCAAATGCCATGCAATGTTATTGTAAACTTTTCTGTTTATCTTGTGAAACAACCACATTTTATGTTTGCTTTACAAAAGAGCACTTTTTGGTTTGCCTCTAAAATGTGGTGCATCCTGTGTTTGCTTCTGAAAAGAAGCATATTTTATGTTAGCTTTTAAAGAGGTGGGATAATCTATGTTCACTTGTAACTTGTTAAAAGGCCATTCTTTGATTGCTTTTAAAAAGCAGATTTTTTTTTTTTTTTTTTTTTTAAAAAAATAAGCATGTTTTATGTTTGGTTTAATAAAGCATACGGTTACTAAACTGTCCCACAGAAAAAAATTTTGATTCGATAGGTGACCTGCCTGAGTTTACTTTTGTTTTGTTGGTTGGTTGGTCAGTAGGTTGATAGTTTGCTTGGTTATTTGGTTGGTTACGCAATAAGTCCTTGAAGAAATTTGGCAGGAGGATGGGCCAAGACATTAAACTTCGGTATAGATTTGGATAAAGAGGCCAGTCCATGAATTTTAATTTAAGGGGGAACAACTGCATAAAGCCACAAATTGAAGTGTAGAGTTGAGCAACAGAGTGCTGAGTGGCACAGAGGGGTGTATCCTGAGGAAGGAGGAAGCTGCGTCTTTGTTCCGCTAATTTCCATACAAATCATAGTTTATTGTGCCTGAGACGGGACTGGCGGAAGGAAGAGAGAGAGAGAGAGAGAGAGACCTATATAATGATCCTTGCAGGGATGGAAACCATACAGGAACACCAGTCCTGTGTGTTTGAATCCCTTTTCAGACACATAATCCATTGCTAACTTAATCATCCTTATAAATTGATAGCTTTTGACATGTTTACACTTCTTTTTGTTCACACAGCACATTCACCAAAAGAAGAACGATGCCTTCATGCCCACTGTGAGCACCTCTAATCCAACAATTTCATCATTTAAAAATATCAGAGAGAAAATTATGCCAAAAAAAAAATTGACCGTGCACAAGCATTAAATGACAGGACATTAAGATGCGTCTGTCACTTCTCTCCTCATGTCAGATTATCACGTTGAGTCTCCAGCTTGCAGAGAGCTCTCTGCCATTAACACAATCCAAGCTCGACTTAGGAAGGCGATTGTTTGTGCATGCTCAGGCCTGAGGTTTATTTGAAACACCGTCCTGACATCCTCTCACCCAGCCTCACTTGTATCATCCTGCTGTCCTCGTGTGGCGTCGTCTCTCCTGTCCAGTAGGCCGGCCAGTCACCCACATTGTTAACCTATCATCTTGCTGCTGTCAGTGTCATCAGTCACCACAGGCACCAGTCTCTGGACTCCATCAGGGGGATTTATTTTGTTGCAGATCAGGCGAGATGACCCACAATCACTAAATCTCCATCTAGAGTTTTTAATTACAAAATGTATTTATCACCTATCATCTGTTTACTTCACTCCTTGTCCCAGACTTTGTCACATAACTGTAGGTGTTGCTGGTTAACTCATTAATGAACAAGGTGACTGCATATGATTGGACAGGGTATAGTGATAACTGGCTCCCAGTAAGGTTTGCCATTGACCACAGCACTAAGTGAATTTTCATTTAGTTACCCTCTATATAAAGAGCTATACATTCAAAAGGGAAAATGTGCACTTCCGACTAAAACAAAAAGTCGATAGTGGAGCTATTTTTGTAATAATTTTCTGATATGAAAGCATGGTTAAAGATTGTTAAGATTTGTTTTTTCTTTGGATTATTAGAACAATTTCGACGTCTCTGTAATAATTTTTGAGGTTTTGACTTTCAATGCAATAAAATAAAGATGGTCCACTTGTCTCCACTTTCTCCCATTGTGCAGAAATTAAGCATTTGGGAAGCAGAGCAACAATATTGAGATCCCGCCCACACACCTGCCTGTCCAATCGTGAGCAGAGCTCAACTGTAAATCATGGCATCAAATAACTAATTAAAACCAAACTGATCTGAAAAAATGAACTCTTGAAAATAAATTAGCATGTCAAGAACTGCCTTGAAACCACAGAAAAAGTCTTTGGGAAACACTTACTTGAGGTGGACTTTGAGTTTTTATTTTGGGTCAAGTCCTACCTGATTTGTGGAAGAGTGGCTTATGACCTATACTGCAGCCTACCATCAGAGGGCGATGGAGATGTTTTGGCTTCATTGTGTGAATCTCTTCTGTCTGTCTTCCCTCTTTATATGGAGTGAACATATAAAAAACATAGCTTGTGAAGCTGCCTCTGTGTCCTCGGGGTAATTGCATTTCTCATATATCGATTAATGTATAAAATAGTTAGAGAATTAATCCACAGTGAAAATAATCACTAGCTGTAGCCCTTTGCAAAATAGTTGAGTAAAACAATTTAACATCAGTGCATGACTAACATGTAATGATATTGAATAGAATAGGCTCTTCAGTGCCAGATTTTGTAGTACTTTCACTTAAATACATGAACTGGAGAACTCCTTCACTGGTGAGTCGGGTTACGTGAGCAGAAATAATTGGAGCATAGTAGCTCCGTACAAACATTGAGGCGTTATTTATTTTGACTGAGAGACCAGTGCTTGTTGAGTCCCCCCGCAGACTGCAGCAGTGACCTGTCAGCCGGCACGATTATCTTTATGTGGCAGCGGTTTACTGTCAAACTGGGACAATTCAGAACTTGTAGTCTTAGCCACATGAATCAATCATATTGTTTAAGCACCAGTTCAATCAGTAGGTTGGCACTTTGATTGTATGTAAGTGACAAATAAATCCCTATTGTATAATTTTAGAGTTATCCGTCAAAAGAAATGCAAAAGGAAATGAGAACAACTAAATTGTGAATTAATG
>KV751320.1:11296607-11345192 GCA_001698575.1 Mola mola | reverse complement strand
CATTTTTTTTTGTCTCTTTGCTTTGATTTTACGACATATTTACTCGTATCTATTGTCGCTATCATTTTTATACTGGATTATCAATCTGCTGTTATTATTGCAGAACTTTTTCTCACTCCACTCAGTCAAACACCTCTGTCATGCTCTGCCTGTACAGTATAATGTCGTTTTCATTGTGTCTGTCCTCCTCATCTGTTTTCATCTGCAGGCCAGGGCAGATCAAGATGAAGAGTCACAGAGTGGGGACAGCACCTGACGCAGGCCTTCCTGCTTTAATGAGATAACTATGAGGGGGTGAACACGGCATTGAGATGAATTACTGTGTACATGCGTGGGTGTGTTTCGTCTCTGTGTGAGCGGTATTATATGTCGAGAGAAATAGGGCAGAGGATGTAGGCAGATCGATCTTTTCCTTTGGCTCTCTGTTTTTGTTGTTTGCCCTGCTACTTCTTATGCTCTTCACATGAATTACCAGCTTTCTGAAGTGTACTTCATTATGAAGCACTATGCCTGAGAGTCTTGCTGCTACTGAATGATTCCCACAATGATTTATGTCTGGTGTCAACCTTCAATGTCAATTCACAAAGTTTTGCTCTGATGTGTGCTGCGAAGAGGAAAGATGAAGTACCCCAGTTGCATGCAGAATTAATGTAGCATCACTGAACTTAACCAAAGTTTGTTTGTGTGTCTTTCTGTGAAGCGGTTATCTAGAGCCACGTTTCCACTAAGCAGCATGGTTCACTTCAGTTTCGTACAGTACGCTTGGGAACAGTAAGCTCTTTAAAGACAATGCGTTTCCACGGGTGACCGTACCATTACCTGGTGGGTGGGGCAGCCCGATTGCCCCAACTATGTAACTAGTGTGACGTCACAGAAACACAACACAGAGTAGCTCTCTAATAAAGTCAGCGAAGAAACCGTTACAACAAACAAAGGAAACAACAGAGGACAGCCAGCATTTCCTGTTGGTTTTTGTCGGCATATGGCTATTAATCACTCACTAATAGACAGGCTGAATTGAACCGTACTGGTTGGTGGAAACGGTGCTCAGGGGTCTTGTTCATTTTAGAGGGCCACTATATCAACCTGAACTCGAGGATGGACTCAAGCGCATGAATCGAAAAAACACACTGGGTAAATGGGTGCAAAAAGGCAAGGTTTATTGTAAAGACAATAATGTAGAGACGGACATTTATATACACAGACATAAGAGGGAGCGGGGCAGGTGACACAGACCGGGGAGAGACAGGACCTGGAATGAGACAGGGAGTGATCAAACATGGACATACTATTGGAGAAAATACAGTAGAGGTGACCCACTGTAATAGGTTTTAGGAGTGTGTGTGTGAGTCCAAGCACAGTCCAATCATAGGCAATAGGCAAGAAAAAACATTTTCTCAAGAGCAATCCTTGATGGACACAAAAATGGTGTTTTTTAGCAAGGAAAAATGTCACAAACTGGTTTTACGGTATTAAACGTAAATAGAGAAAGCACGTACCATGTGCGTTGTATTGTTCAATTGGTTCTTCATTTCTTTCTTTATAGAATTTGCCATTTTACACACAGTACAAGACAACACGTTGAAGTTATGTAAGATATCATAATTAAACCAAAGCACGTAAGTTCCCCATTTCAACGAAAAACCTCTTGAAAATCAGCCATAAAATGAGTGAGTCATTAAGATTTTAATGGTGGATTGACCTCCCGCTTCCATGGACATAATACTACCAATAGACCATGTTCAGTGTAAAGATAGGTGTTAGCAATGATGGTAGTTCATATGATCATAGTTCAAAACATACTGTAATATGCCTTTGATGATAAGAATATTAAAGGGGGAAATGTAGGATTTTCCCTTGTGAGTTTCCACTATGGCTGTAGGGCCACTAGTTACAAGTTGCAATGAGCGAATGGTAGCTTCAGCATAGAGTTTAGTAAACTGTTAGTGTTTAACTTTAACTTTATTCACTCTTCACAGTACCCTGTGTCTGCCTTTGTTTAACCCTGATTACTGGATATTATTGTGAGTGTTTAACTTTAACTTTATTCACTCTTCACAGTACCCTGTTTAACCCTGATTACTGGATATTATTGTAGACGACATTGATTTTTCAGGCCGCGCAAAGCCGTAACGATTCAAATCTTGCCGTGTGGGCAAAACTTATTGTGTCAAAAGGTCTTGAAAGCGAGCCAGATCAGACAAGAGCAAGCACAAAGGAGCAGATTCAACCACTGCTGATGCACAGGCTTCTCCCTCCATGTGACACAGTGAGGCATTTCTTCCTGGCACTTTGTGAAGTTTACGTGGCAGTAGATTTTCTGAAGGTTCGTGTTTTTGATACGTGTATGTGGTGCACGCGTGATTAGTTTCAGTTTCACACTGTAATCCTGATTCCTGAATCCTCCAGATTCATGAATTAATCGCTAATTATGAGCTACTCTGAACATCTTTTCGTCACTTCTGTGAGCTGCATCTCTCACTTACACTGACTGGTTTGTGATCAGGTGTGTGTCAGTGTGTTGTCAAGGCCTCTCAGAAAATCACTGAAGATGTCTGGGAGTTCTTTTCCCAACTGCCTCTACACAGATGTCTGACCAAATATCAGTTACACTTTTGATGCATTATTTTCCCTTAATTCAGGAGAGATTTTCACTCCTGAGGCATTATCAAGCTTGTAGAACTTCTAGAACGCTTAAGACTTAATATGGCGCACAGAAAAATCAAAGAGAGACCTGAGTTGTCTCGATATGTTGGAATGACGTCATGTAGGTCATTTCCTATAAATATTTAGGGTTTTAAATTGGTAGTGAATTTTTGTCGTCTGAAAGATGTTAAGTTTTTATTATTTATCATTAACTATTTGTTGAGCTACCACAGACTTCATCTCACGCTATGGAAGCTGAGATATTTAGTCCAGTTAGTGTGGCAGGAAAGATCAAAGGAACATCTGTGTCCCTCATAACGTTTTCGGGCCTCAAATATTTTAGCAGGCAAACAGGATCCTCTCTGACCCCTCCAATGTGTCAGACTGAATATGTGCTGATGAATTCTAGAAGGAGCTACAGGGTCTTTATGTGCAAGCACAATGGTAATAAACAATGTGTCCCAATGTGTCTGGATGGTTGGTTGTGTCTCTCAGTGAGTCACATTGTCAAATGTTTGTACTTGTATTAGTGTGAAGATGTCCTGAGAATTATGTTTAAAAGTGTTTGTGACTTTGTTGTTGTTTAACTACATATGCGTTGTGTGTGTTGTTATTGTAACCCTCTTGTCGCTTGCACCAGTTTCAAGTTTCTTCCACAGGGCGACTATAAAAATGACCTTAGCTTACCTTGCACACACTTGCATACAGTAGCTGGAGAACTGGGAGACACCATGGTGAGCCTTAATTTTTGATTCAGTTGCATTGGTGGAAGAGCCTCTGCACATAAAGGACTGTAAGCCACAACAGTTTCTTCTCTTTCTCTCCACTACTTCAATGATTTTCTGAAAGTTTTAAGCTCTGCCTTGACCCTGTCTTCACAGAGATAATCTGAGTACTGAGGTTCTAGTGCAGTGAATGTATCATGAGTCTCAGAGCAGCTCCAGCAGCTCCTTCACAAAATCCATTTCACGGTTTTGTTTTATCAGCCCTTATCAGCTCTGCAATTATCTTCCACTGCAAATGTCCACAGGGTCAATGGGAAAATATCAGGGCCAATCTGCATTAGAGCATCACTGCTCTGTGAGTAAATTGACCCTGGATTTTAGATCAAACCTCTCCCTCAGCAAGGAGTAGCTAGGGTTCACTTCACAGCTCTGCCTCAGAGTAAACCCTAACCTTAAAGCTCACTGAAGTTCACACTACATGACTTTTAGATTTTTAGCAGACTAAATATCAAGACTGATATGTGACAACTACTGCCAACCATTTGTTTTTCACTTTGCATTTTCCCATGTTGCTTTGTGTGTTTTTGTGACTAAATGTAATTTGGGGACCAGACGAGTCGTGGCTGTCTCCTGTTGGGGGATCGTGTAGTATTTGACCCCCAATGTCCTGTTAGTCGAATAGGTCAGAATGAAAATGACTGCAAAACTCCCGATACCACGATAGCAAGTGATTTAGTGTGGATTGAATAGCAATCCAAAGATTTTTAAAGACATGCAGTCTGATGTTGGCATATTTCTGACTCAGAACATTACCTCCCCTGTATGATAAGACATTTTTAATAAAGTTGTATCGCTGTTTGCTAAAGAATAAAAGGAAATAAAGCTATGATGCTGTAACAAGTACAACTACATAGCAATACTGTGAACCAGTACAAGTGATTTGTTTCACCTTGATATTTAATCAAAAACTCCGTTCTCCATCAAGGGTGATGGACTTGCTGCTGACAATCACAGATGGAGTAATGATTTTAAGAGCCTGGATCTCGGGCTCGACTGCAAGCCTACCCCCTTTGCACTGAAGGTCACAGTGTGGAGGAAGAGCAAAACTGATCACAATCACCAGGGATAACTTGTCACCTTGTTTGTGCTCCAATTAGGCAGGATGGCGTGAAACATTGCTGACTGTATTTGTGTGTTATAGAGGATTGTTGCTCCAACCTAATCAAAAATGACTTTTTTCTATTTCAGCAGTAAGAGTACAAACTTTGCAACCACTCGTGCAGCTTCTTAGATAATCACCATGGATACATGTTAATATTTACGATAAGTAACTGACCAATGAAGTAAAATAAAAAAATAAAATAAAAAAAAAGCCACAGTGGAAGCTGCAGTTGTGTGTCCTTGATGAATAATGCACCTAATAGCAGCATGAAAGATAGGTCTGGTTTAAAGCAAGCGTAACTTGAGAGTTGTATTAACTTGTTTAATTTGTATGTGGTGGATGTCAAGGATTGGGATTTTGCAACTTTATTTCCTGTTATAGTCTAAAGTTCCTTTAATCATGTATTTCATTTTTCAATTTGTCATTTTCCCTCCTCTTTCATTGTCCCGCCCCAACCTAGTTAGATTTACCTGTGTCTTGTTCTTGTGTATTAGATATTTGGTGCTCCACTCCCTCAGTTCATCGTGTTCTATGGTTGAGTTCCAAAGATTGTTTGGACTGATACTCTCAATAAGTACAACTTGCATTGGTGTGCCTCTAATAAACTGTTGAACTTATTGATCGCCTTTGGCTTTTACACTCAACACTGTGTCTGTTGATTCGTGGCCCATAAACCATGAGAGTGGAATGGTTTTTTCTTAGGGGTTTTGTTTTCTATTGAACATACATTTCAGATGAATTTAGTCTGCAAATTGTCAGATAATGAGTGCTCTATTAACAGCAACATGTCAGCTTGCTGTTAACGCACAAGAAAAATTGCTGGGAGCTGCAGGTTACCGTGGCGGACACAACGTCTCATGTTGCCACCTGATGACTTCAAGCTGCTCAGTTGTCCTCATGGATCCACAGTTTTCAAATACGTTACAGGTGCTTTTAAAACAGATGATACAGACGATTTAAAACAAGGTGGAAACCACTAGTAACACAGGAAGGCGGATTAGAGTTTGCTGAAGAAAAAAAAAAGTAGCTTGCCCAGTTCTGGATTTACATTCTTTGGATGGATGAAACCAAGATGAACTTGTACAATTGTTAAACATAGTGGCGTGTATTGCTGCCACAAGGGGTTTGTTGATGATGGGACTGCTGACAGAAGTGTCAGGATGAATTATGTGCTCACATTCTGCCAAATACTGCAAAACTGACAGGATGGCGCTTCACAGTGCAGATGGACAGTGACACAAAAGCACTTCAAGATCTTCAGAAGGCACAGCAATTAGATATTCTTCATTTGCCATGTCAATCACCTGATCTCTAATGACGCAAAATTAAAAAAATGTCACTGTCCAAATACTGACCTTTTTAATTTAGTTTATATATTCTACATGTATGAGACATTTTTGTCAGCATCAGCATATCCTGCAATTCTGATGGTCTGTTCTGTGAAGACAAGAATCGATTGCAGGTCCGTCCCTCCCCTTTGTCTCTTCCTGATGTTTCTTACATTTTCTTTCTCATTAGGGCAATTTTTGGGGGAGACTATACATGAAACGTATTGTTCCTAGCTTTTACTTTAAGATAAGATTTGTTTATGAGAAATTCTGAGATGCTGAAAAAATATCCCACTGGCCCACAGGCCTGTTTGCCTGACATATTATGATCCTGAGAACAAAAGCCCCCAGTTCCAGAAAAAAACACTTTGTGCACACATGTTTGTGCAGGGACTGTTGGTTCTGTACATGGTTCTAAATCACTGGGGATTTTCCCCTAATAGGCAATCTTAGTCTCCATTAACCAAGACACATTTCAAGTGATTTTATTCCCATTGTTGGAATAGACGACACAACTTATATCTCAGTTGGTGGGTGCCTATAACTGCAATGGAAATGTTGATCAAATCTAGTTCAATGGACATTTATTTGCTATCAATCTGCCAAATTAAATTTCGGTCCAAAGGGGCATTTTTTAAGAATGTTTCAGAAAATGATGTTGAAAATGATGACAGTCATGTCCTACTTATAAATATTGCCTGTTACTCAGTAGACTGGTCTGCATGAACAAAGTCTCAACAGCAGCCACGTCAAAGAAGAGCTTGGCAAACCACATGACCGTTCACCATGGAGATCTGATGTGAAAAGAGGAGACCGAGGTATCGAGACACACCTGTATATAATCAGGGGTAGCGCGAGGAGCCTAGGCTGGCAGTGCCATCTATTGGTGAGAAGGGAGACTACCTCCGGTCACATCTACCCCTGGAAAGGACCACACGCTAGCGTTGCATCCAAGGCCTAAAGAGGGTAACATGGGCAGCACCTGACATCACACTAGGACCATTGGTCTGGTGGCCAGCAGACGGAGGAGATGATGGAAATTTGAACGGGAACCAGCTGTGGAACGAGCTGTTCAACACAATGCCAGCTGACTACAACTTGGCTGGTCCGATGGGGACAACGAAGGAGCAGGTGGTAAAGATCTTTCCTGTACAGAAGACCTTCCTGGGGCAGGTCCTTCCTGTTGAGGGGTCATAACAGGAGGGTCTGTAGAACATTAGGTGACTGGAGTGGTCACAGGTGTTGGACCAAGTGTCTCAGTGACCAGGAGCCACAGGTCACCGTCAGTGGAGTACTCACCATCTGGTGTTGCCGGGATAGGTGGAGAGGGCACTTTCAGAGGGGGAGCGACAACTTTGGGTCAAAGTACAGGTTTCACCATGTCATGATGCACATTGGGGACGTTTTGCAGGTCGTTTACGGGTGCAACAGTGTAGACCACTCCTTTCCCAACAGGGGTCTTAACAACCTGGTAGACACAGAGCTCTAGAGATCTTGGATTTTCTGGCGCCCTCTACCACTGTGGTCCCGCAAGTACACCCGTTGACCCAATGGAAGAGGCGCATCCCAAACGTCCCGATTGTGCCACTCTTTTTGTTGGCTGGCTGCAGCTAACAAGCGCTCAAGAGTGCCCTCAAAGTCTAACTTGGTGTTCAAGCACCCAGTCCTGAATCTCGCTTGGCACCGGATCATGGACTCGATCTAAAAGAAAATTGATGGGAAGTCGAGGTTCTTGTCCAAACATTAAAAAAAATGGAGACGTGGCTGCGCCCTGGTGAGGAGTGGTATTATAACAAAAAAGCACCTGGGGCAAACAGGCAAGTCTCCATTCTATTTAATGTTTGGACAAGAAGCTCGACTTCCCATCGATTTTCTACAGAGCGTGAACTGTAAGGTTACATGATCAAAACTCTCACTCTCAGTACAAATAGAAGCCTCTACCTTCAGTCCCTGCTGCTCCTGCTCTGCTCACTGAAGAGAAGGCAGCTGAGACACATCTAATATACGCTGACCCCATGTACAACAGCCCCACTTGTGCTTGTAGAACAATGGTTACTATAATGAGACTTCAAGATTTAGGTGTTCTTTCTGGTGATAGAAGTGTGGGAAGGTGAAAAGATAAAATCTGAAAGCGTTTTCACAGGAAAAGCTGTAGAAACTCAGAGTACCTGCTCAGCAGCAAAAAGCAGACAGACAGTGAGAGATGGAGACTACATAGAAGTCGTGGTTTCTGGTCAAGCACTATGTACAAGATTAATAAAAGCAGAAAGAGTCTTTCTACTCAACGACGGTGATTTGTAGTACCTTGTCTTGTTGAAGGTTGTCATAATGCTAATTTAGTCATCAATGTAATAGCAGTATACAAAAGCTATCTAATATCTCTTTTGTTATCACCACAAAAAGAAAAAAATACACTGAAAAGATGTTTTTTTTCTTTCATTATTTAAAATCAACACTAAATTCTGGTAGAGGAAAAACACATAATTGTTGTAATAGTGTAGTAACGTAGTATTGTGTGGTTATTGCCTTGTTTTAAACATAAAGTATTGAAAAGTATAATGCAATTATATGAGACAACGTAAGATGTACACTGAGAAGAATCAGGAGTAAAATGTACTTTAAAAGGCTCTCTCACATTTCCACACACAAATACTTAGTAAAATTACATGGGATAATTTCAAATAGAATCTACGTGCAAGAAAGAGTTTGCATTGTCATACTTGTCTTCATCTACCACTCCTCATCTCGACCAGCTCCACCAACTCCTCCAGGAGGGCACCAAGGGGTTCCCAAGCTGGTAAAGGGACATAATCTCTCCAGTGTGTCCTGTGTCTGCCCCTGCATCTCCTGCCAGATGAGCATGCCCAAAATACCTCACCAAGGAGACATCTGGGAGGCATCCTAACAAGATGCAGCCTCAGCTGGTTCCTCCAGGATGTCCAAGCTCCTCACCCTCTAAGGGTGAATCCAGCCACCCTGCATAGGAAGCTCATTTGTATTTACAAACTTGTTCTTTTTGTCACTGCCCACGGGTGAGGGTTGGAACATAGATAGACCGGTAAATTGAGAGCTTATTAAAAAGGTGGACCACAACCACAGTGCCAATGCAGAGGAACGCTGCCTGATGTTCGTGCAATTTAAAGAAGTGTGTCAAACAGGACATGCCTACAACATCCAGAGTTGTTGTTATTATTGTACTTGAGTAACTTTTACCGAAAAATTCCTGCCCTTGTCAGTAAGTTTTACTCACCACTCAATAGTAATTTTTACATCAACTAACTCTGCATTGAATCACAAATTTCCTCTAAAATCTAACAAGTTTAGGATTGTTTTTTAAATTAGTCTTCTTTACTTGTGTTGGTTTACTTTTTTAGACATTAAAAGTAGTATCGACATTATATTATGTTTTTTTTGTTTAGTGTGTCACTGTTTCATTAGTAAACTGTCCACCAAAGGGTGTTAAAATCTGCATGTGTCAGGATGTTAACCTGTCACAAGGTTAACTCATCTCATTCCTTATATATACTCACATAACTCCACTTGTCCACTGCTCAACTGAGTTACAAGACCAGTTATGTTATGCCTTGTGCCTATGGGTAATGTGGGCACATTAACCTCTGACCTTACCCACTGAGAGTGCACACAGTTAAGTCCTACTTCACGGATCCAACACATTCGATTTGATTTTAACATGTTGTATGGACACTGCATTATATCACTTAATACATGGTTAAAAAGTGAATACACAAGTTACATACAAACACCAAGTAACAAATGAAATACAAAGGTGGAATTCTGAAGTATGAGCAATATAAACTTAATTTCTTAGAATTTATCCATGTGTAAAAGAAAAATAAAACAATCATTATTCTCAGTGCAAATACCAATTTCATGACTGCTGTATTCCTAACAGAAGGAGTTTTGTGGAGACATTGATCTTTCATCATTGTACAAAATGCATTTCCTTGAATTGTATCTACATCTCCCTGCGAACCAGCGCGTGTCTTCCTGCAATGTTTCAATTTGCTCATATCACCATGAAATATGCCAAGGCCACTGATGCTCAAAGCACAGTGGATACCGAAATGTTAAAATGTCCGAACTAAACAAGATGTAAAACTCTGTGGGGGTGATAGAAAAAAAACCCCAATCACATTTAGCTGAAGGGAGCTGCAGACACAATGCTGCTGTTACAGATAATGACAAGAGGAGATAATGTGAACTTTGTTTCACACATACACACATTTCTGTTACTTTGTCCTTGTGCTATATGAAAACAAGAAACAGCTGCTTCTTCTCAACCACCTGGAAATCACAAACGCACAACAACTTCGTCTTTTATCTATTGTCATGTGTCTTTGCTGCCAATTATTTCAGTTTATTACTATATTAATTATGCGTTAAATGTGCGCGTGATGAGCGAAAGCCTGCAAATCCCTTACCAATTTTATACTTCACAGCATCAACTCAATGTCCATCTCAGAGAGGTATTTCTGGCCACTCTCCAGTGGATTCATGACAATCCACATAATTCGATGAGAAATTCAGCCAACACACAGCCTTCTGAGATCTGACTCTAAATTATTGCCCACCATTACAGTCTGCACTTCCATCTGAAATTGGCTTTCCAAGACTCATGTTTTTTTTCTGTGTGGTGAGTTCAGTGGCAGGGCTGCCTTCTTACAGCCAATGATCAAAATATTGCATCTGAGGAGAAAAGTAGCTCTCATTACAGTAAAGTTCATAAAAGTGATGAGAGTGTTGTTTCCACTGCCGAGGATGCAGGAAAAGACGGGTTCCATTACAGACAAAAAGTAAACCCTGCTTTCCAATGGCAGCCTGCAACATCTGTGGGATATTGATCGACTGAGATACAAAGAGCACACCGGAGAGCTTCTATCTCAAGATAAACACATGAGAGAATTTCTGTCAGGCTGAGGCGAGATTCACTCAATTACTGAGGGAGTCAGCCTCCCAGTAAAGGGGCTATTTAGTGACTTCCTGGAGCTTCGCTGTCAACGGAGTTGCCCAGTCCATTGAAAGAAAATTAATTAGTTACTCGATAGGGTTTTCAAGCTAAAATGTCAAACATCTTTATTTCTTTGCTCTTTTGGTAGCTTCTAACATGAGGCCTCATGTCCACTAACTATAAAATACAACAGTACGACTCTCACTTCCAAGCCTTGTCAGTGACTCATTTGATATCGTTAAAACCTGTATAGAGGTGGAACTTTAGCATCATAGGAAGAGCATGAATAGTTCATGTCGGGGGCGGCTAAGGAAATTGAATGGGTCACAGACAAGACTTTCCCTATGTCTGAACCAGTTTAAAAGGTTACTTATTTCTAACTCGTCTAACCGATACAAGCGATGTCATTTTTTTTCCTAAAACAAACCAAGTAGTTTTATGTTCCTGACCCAACCAATAATTTGATGGGAAGGAAAACACAGTGCATTGTAATAAGAACAGACAGAGAGATGATGATTAACTTTAACATTAAATGATTAAGTCTTAATGTTAGTTAGTTACTTATTTCAGATCAGCTCGGATGGCACGGCAGCACTACATCAAAAAGAGACTCAACAAATATTGAAAAAAGTTACTTAGAGGAAACATTTTGACTAAAGTTCCCTAAAATGTAATGATTTTTCACTGACTATAACTACACTAAACTAATAGTTGCCTAAATTAACATTGCATTACCCTGGCCTACATGTGTAAAACTCAATGCTTGAAGAATATGAAGAGCGTTGTTAATAGTTGCCTAAATTAACATTGCATTACCCTGGCCTACATTGAGTGTAAAACTCAATGCTTGAAGAATATGAAGAGCGTTGCAGCTTGAAGCGTTTGGACACTGACCAAGGTGCTGAACTTTCCAAGTGGAGAGTGAGAACATTTTGCAAAATACATCATTTGTTGCATGCACATATTTTTCTGGGGTCTATCAGCAGAATTTTTTCTATAAGACAAATTTCTGTTTCCGATATAAGAACCTAATGGTTAAGGTATAGTTAGAGTGAATACAAGATACTGTTATAGGTAAAATAAGCCTTTTGATGACAGGATAGGGGACTCTCTGTCAGGGACCTTCAATACAGACACATTTTTGTGTATTTCAAGTTAACTTCGATAGTCTCTATCTGTCCTGGTCAATCCCCATGTCCTGTCAAGTCTTCCGCCCGAGTGATTACTTTTTCACCTCATTGTCTTTAACCTGCATCTTATTGGTACCCCCATCAAATCCTTCTGTGCCACATCATATTTTTCACCCAAGTATGAGCGCTCCAGCAGTCTTTTTTGTTTGTCTCGTCTTTTTTATACTCTGCCTGATTTTTTTACCCTAAGTTCTTTTCCAGTTTTTTGGATGCCTCTGCTTGATTGTTCTTGACCATCCGTGTTCCAGTTGTTATTTTATGCCTCAGTCTTTGTGCTCCCAATCATTCTGTGCTTAATACATTTGTCATCATGATTCCAATAATGGCCTTGAAACAGGCATATCTTGTGTCAGAGCTTGATGTTTTGTTGTCCAGGTATATTTAGTTGCCCTACCGTAATGTCCCATGGTTTGGTCTTGTTATAATTACTACAAGAAAGTGGTGTCACCCAAAAATTAAATTTAGATCTACGAGGGTATTTTTCAACCCATGCCCTACTTGTTTGTCTTTTTTAGATCTTAACTTTCACATAACACATGTATTTTAAAAATGATTCCTGTATCAAGTTCAGGCACTGGGACCATTTACCTCAAAAAGACCATATAGATCCGCAACAGTAGACAATGTTGGAAATTAATCACAATTTTACCACTAACTATGCCCCAAATGTTATTGCAAGTGTCAGATAAGTACAGTGAAACACCAGTGTGTTTTTGACTAAAAAACCGTAAAGATACTTTATAAAACTAATGTTTGTGCAAACTATATGTTTCCAACCTTTCTCTGCTTAGTAACATTAAAACCAGATATGACCAGTCAATTGCTGAAGGGGCACTGTTTTCTGAAGCTCTCCAATGTTTACAAAAACAAACAAATTAATTTAGATTCATTCAAAATTTGGTTGGTTGCTCTGGCTACTGTGTTAGTATTGTGATATTACCTGACCGAATTAATCAAATTCTGATAGAGAAATTAAAAAAAAAAAAGCCACACAAAACATGTATCTTCCATTTAATTTCTTCCACCAGTAACCAATGGGAAAAAAGTCTTTTGGGCCATTATGGGTCGCATGGCATTAACAGTTGTGTCACTATATGTCAGTTTGGGTTCAAAGCCCACCGCGCTTCATAGGGGCTCAGGGGCACTTGCAAAAAGAACTGATGCTTTCACTATCACAACAATTCAGGTTAAACAGGGAGGAGGACTAGACTGCGGACAAACGCACCCAAGGCAATGAAGGCCTCCTGTAGGAAGTGTCTCCTTTCTACAATAGCTGGGACCAGAGGAGCTGGACATGTTCACAGACTGTGTCATGTACTACTGTCAGGGAACATTGATAATTTAGGCGATTGCAGGAAAAAGTTATTTTTCTACAAGTTACCTACTGCAGCTTTAAGGCCACGGTCACCATCAGATTCACTAATTGGCAAAGTAGCCTCAGAAGCAGTGAAAGACATCTAAGCTGGTTAAATTTGGGTGACCATGAGGTTTGTTTAAGATCTGACCACACAGTTTTTATTTAATTCTAGTGTTACCATCATTTATATAAGTTTGATGAGTAGGCTACACTGGTATTATTATTATTATTGATAGAAATGATGGACAAAACTATGAAAATTAGATGGTTATAATAAACTGGAGTCATCCTTTAAAGCGCCAGAGCAATCAATGCGGTACCTGGCCGTAGACTATAAATCCACGGCTATTACTTTTCAAAGACTCCAATGATCCTCCACTCTCAGTCTCATCATTATGACATGTTTTTGGGCCATTTTTGTCTTTCTGATCTCAGGATTTTAATTTGCCGTGAGGGTGTGGGGCTCAGAGGAAACCTGTCTGGCGTTTTGTCTGTGTGAGAGAGAGCACAGTGACTGTGAGTTATTCATTAGTGCGGAAGCACGCTGATCAGTGCGAGAGCGTAAAAGACTAAGAGCTCTCCACTGGGACACCGAAGGCTGCCATTGATTGACCACAACATTTTCTTTAATGGTGATGGCATTCAGTCTGTCTCGGTGTGCATGTAGCTGCAGGTGGTTGCAAGAGGGCGCGGAGTTGTCTGACGGCAAAATCCAAAAAATGATCAATGCAATCAAAGAGCACACACCCTGGTATAAATTTGACACAAATGGAGATTCTTTTGCTCGTAATCTTGAAACGTTCCTGTTGGTGTTTGTGTGCCCACTTACAAGTGTCAGAATTAAGCACAGAAAGGCATACTCACGATATGACTCTTTCTCACAGAAAAGGACAGAGCTATCAGAGTATTTGAATATTTGACTGCAATTCAACATGCGGAGACAAAGATAATGTCAGCAGACCAATCAGTAAACAGAGTCACAAAGGTTAGAGCAATTTCCTAATTGGTGTTTGACTTGAAGCTTGTTGATCTTGAAATAGGAACATACTTGGGCTGGAGGGACAAGGAACTAGGGTGACAAGAAGCAGAGTTATCCAAACAATATCTTATACTTTGGGTCCGAAGCTAAGTGTGATAAAAGATGATATAGCAGGCAGACAACCAAAGAAATCTTGCAAGAACTGCAACTGTCACTATCAAAATAAATGTGGATGCCAACCAGCAGCTTGAACTGTTGCATTACATCACAAGCCTGTTAAATATGACAAGAAACTGGGGTCTCTACACACTGTCACATGAGGTCACAAAAAAGTCTGGAATCTATGGTTTTAATAACTACATTTTTTAATGTAAAGGGTTCAGCTTTCAAAGTCTGCATGATTTCTTTGTAACTAGCTGACGCTCATCTTCGCATTTCATCCAGTGTGAAACGATCAGGTTTTATTCAGAGTGCAAGGCAGAAAGCAAAATGTGCTCCTCATTACCTAAAAAACATAAATGGAGTCATCGACAACTGAACAGATGGAGCTGAGTCTGCACAGCAGGTTGTGTTACAGGATAATTGGTACCAGTTGGAGTACCGGATGAGCTGAAAATTTCATCGGTTGGTATTTTTCAGCACCTAGCCTGCTCTGACAAACAGCTGCCATTTTAAATAAATACGCACTCTGAAATTGTGTGCACGTAGCATGCAATGATGAGAACAGCAGGCAGTTGCCACCTTCAGATAATAACCTGCCGCTGACACTTTGAAGCAATCATGGTCTTCTTAATGCAGTCATTTGGCTAAAAACACAGCAGCTTTTTGCCGATGTGGTTTTGATTTCCATCTGTTGTATGTTTGCTGCAAAACGGAGCACATTACATGAAAGGAATGTCTGTCCATCCATTCAATTAGCCATAACATTATAACCACTCACAGGTTAAGTGAATGACATTGATTATCTCTTTACAGTGGCACCAATTTCATCCTCAAAATTGATGTGTTGGAAGCAGGAAATATGTGTAAGTTTAAAAATCTGACCATTGTTGACAACTGTGGCAAAGCTTCTCATCACAATTGCTGCTCTTGTTGGGTGGTTCTGGACTGCAGAGGTTACCTCCCAAAAAGGAGGAAGGACAACTAGCGAACAGTGTCACGGGTACCCATGGCTCATTGATGCATGTGGGGAGGAAATGTTAGCCCGTGTTGTCGGAACCCAAAGAAGATACTGCAGAACAAACTGTTGACAAAGTTAAAGCTGGTTCTGATAGAAATGTGTCAGAACACTCAATTTATCGCTATAGAACCCAATTCTACCAAAGAAAGCACCTAAAATGGGTACTTGAGCATCAGAACTGCACCAAGTTGAAATGGAAAAATTCGACCTGGTCTGATGAATCACATTTTCTTTAAGATCATGTGATTGACGGAGTGTGTTTGTACCAGGAAAAACAGATGGCATGAGGATGCACTATGGGAAGACAGTAAACCAAGCAGGGGCTGTGTAATGCTTTGGGCAATGATCTGCCATCAATGCGAATGTCACTTTCACATGTACCACCTAACTAATCATTATTGCGGACCGAGCACATCCCTACATGTACAGTATTTCCTAATGGCAGTGTCCACTTTCAGCTGGATAGCGCACCCCACCACACAACAGAAATGGCTTAAGAATGGTTTGAGCAGCACAATAACCAGTTCAAAGAGTTGCCTCGGCCTCCTAAGTCCCCAGGTCCTAGTCCAATCGAGCATCTGTGGGATGTGCTGTAAAAGCTATTTGGCGTCGAAAGGACCTACACAACATGAGCCCTCTCTCCAGTCAATCATTCTGTTATTAAATGTGAGACTTTGAACTGGGTAAGTCTTCCAAATACTTAGGTACTTAAATTATAGCTCCATAATAATGACAACACCAGGACTACCTGTTAACAAAAAAAAACAGCTGCCAATCATCATCAATCTGTGGATAAACCTCCAAGCAAAGTTAACCTTGTGACATGTTCCATGTCTTAAGTGATTCATCTCTCAGTCTTTAGAGTTATACAGTGGCAGCAGAGGCAATGTGTTAAAAGGCACTAATCTCCATTTAAGAAAAATAAGTCCCGAAAGCTTCTGTTAAAGGGTAATTATCTTAAAGCACAAGATCAAGACCAGCTTAAACATATTGACTTGAATGTAAAGTAAGAGGCTTTTTTTTTTCCTTAAAGCAGAGTTCTGACATTTTGCTTTTTTTTCCCTCGCCAGACACCAACTCTGCGTTAATCCATTAATCCCCTACCTTGGTTTCTGTTTATGGCCAACATGTAGCTGGAAATTCACGTGCAATCATCACACAACAGTTAAGGTGGTCTGTGCTTTTAATTCTTGCTGCCATTTGAGGTTAATTTAGCAGCAATTAATGTGCACTAATTATTGGTTTGAGAACAAAACGTAGGACTTTTATTTGCCGTAATTAATGTGGTAGTTTTAATATGTACTTGTGCATACAAATTAATAGTTAGACAGCACAAATTTAGTAATTTATATGGATATGTTATGAATTCAACAGTATAATTGTTCTAAATTGCTTTATTATTTTTCTTTTCCATGACACCATCTGGGCTCTTTGCAGCTCTGATGAAATACAGCTTTTTTTCCTCAATCAAATTGCCTGTAATCTATTTCTTGACAGCATTAAAACACATGGTATATGCTGGTAGATGATCATGGGAGTAAGGAGCATCTATCCCTTCAGGCCATATCTAGACAGTCAGTTGGCATATTGGTTTTAAAAACAATCTCACCTCTCTTTGTCTTATAATAGCTGCTCCCCTCCGGCATTTCTATGCAGACTAAGCCATGCTATAGACAATTATTTGTTCCAGTGTCACTCAAAACTCAAATGTAAAGGCCAATACTTATGAGGATTTAGGTAATATGATAAACTGCTTTAATGTAGATGTCACTCATGTCCCTTTTTGTGTCCCATGTCCCATTTCTCTCATGTCCTGTACCCTAAGGGTAATGGTATGCCATTTCAGGAAGACGTCATTCTGCAGAGTATCACGGTCGGTCCCTGGAGGATTCAGTGTGAGACACAGGGAGAAGTCTTTAATCAAAACTGTTAAATCGAGCAAGGGGTCAAAACCAGGTAATAAGATCAACCCAGCAAAGGTACAAATTCGAAAGGCAAAGACTCAGAAATCCGTAGAGTTACAACGATCATAAACAGGGGAACTCACAAAGGATATATTGCTGGAACGCTCACGGTAACTAGAAAGACAATCTGGCACAGGAGGGAAGGAACACACGACTGAAATATAATGGGTGATATGGAAAAGCGGCGCGGAATTGCAAATGATTTTGAGGCAAATTTGTTTATTTATCTGAATAGTTGTCTATACCTGTCTATTCACATCGGGGGCAACACAATTTTACAAACAAATTATGCAAAGGAATAATAAGCAATTGCACCGCAGATATCAGAATCGTTTGACATCCACTGATGATGTGCTGCTGTTCTTTTCACTTAATAGCAAGGGAGAAAGAAATAAAAGAAATGGGCACATCCAATTTTGGAAAGGAGAGGAGTATGCGATGAGTTTTTCTGTTTGATTCAGGAGGTGAACCTGCAACACAGTCACTTTAGTACCTACTTTGTGCTTCGGTCTGAAGCACTGCTCCCGAAGGGGAAGAGGAGGACATTTAGGGAGCTGATTGACCCAGAGCAGTGGTTAATTATATGTCTTTATGTTCTCAAATGTATCATTTGAATGACACCCAGTTACTAAAATGATCATTTTCCCTTTTTTTATTTTTCTTCTTCTGGTTTTAACCATAGAATCTAAAAGACCATTACTTTGAGGAATGCAGTAAAATTATATACAAATAAATGATATTAATAATATTTCCTTATTAAATAGTCATGTGATATGCTGCTTCACATGGAGCAGCAGACTATTGCAGTTTCACAATATACTGTTTATTGCTACACATATGTTTTATTAGTCTGGTAAATTCACATACGAAAATGTCCCCAAACACAAAGTATAAATAAACCATTTTTGCTTTTGAAGCTACCTGTAAAACTACCTAGAAGTTATACAGTGAATGGAAAACTAGCATTAATTATTCTTTGAAAAAGATTAAGGGAAGAAGAAGCATTGAACAGAGTAAGAGAGAAAAACGGACGGGTGGTGATTGTTCTTCACTGTTCAAGCAGAGATTAGTGGAGTGGGCGAGGGATTACAGCATGTAATTACAGGGAGCTTGGTCATTCGTTAGCAGCCATATTGAATGATTACTCTCATTAGGACTATGAAGAAGAAGTGAACGCTTCAAAGATTACACTGTGCCCAGACTGAGGCGGCTCTGCTGTTATCAAAATACCACACAACTTTAAAAATACCTGCAGTGTATGAAGCGAAATGGGTAAAAGCAACAATTAATTCATCCTTAATCTTTAATTTAGCCTAACATGTATTGTTATACATTCCTCATGAATACTAATACTACAAAATGCTCCGCAACTAGTATAACTACATTGCTCACTAACATAATTAGTGCTTTGCAACTTTAACACAGTATTCAGGTTCTGACAGTTTTTCTTTGTGTTTTTTGCACAGATTTGATCACTGGAGTGTTTGTCCATGTTTATTCCACCAAAAGTAAGCATTGTTAAGACAATCAAGAGACACTCTATGTGTGCGAAAACTTTCAGTGACTCCAGTCTGTTTCCTGTTTCCTGTGTTCATGTGAATTCTGCTCACTGATGTCGTTGCATTGACTTTACCCACAAATGCACTCCCTTAAAGCATGTTCTGGGTAGCACTTCAGAAGGTGAATGAGCTCAGTTCCCAATCATTTTTAACTTTTATTAAACTTCATTAAAAAAAAATGTATTTTAAGATCACTGAATAAAGAATTGATGCTTGTGTTAAACCCGCTGAGGACTTACACTCAACTCTACGGCTCTGTGTTCTTCTCAGATCATGGGTCTGGTTCTCTGTCTCACACTGACACTCAAAAAACGCTTTCAGAGCCTGGCCTTGACCCAGCACACCAGCTGTGGATTTTGAAATTAAGGCTTACTCTCCTCTGTTGAAACATTTTTTTTATCTTTTGAGAATGTCTCTGCAGTGAACAATTGGATGGACCTTATTCCGGTACCTTATGTGTATTTATCCCGAGTGAGGAAATACTTCAAACAAATTTGCATGAGAAATAAAACATGAATTATGGATTGGCATTTTTAAAAGTTGGTGAGTCTATTTTGGTACACTGGTTTTTGCTATACTATGATAATGACATCCTGACTCAACACAGTGACAGCAGAAAGGTACAGAAGGTAGGATAGGGTTGCCAGGTGTTTTTAGGGACTACAGGTGGAAACTAGCGATCTGTTCTCTTTTTTCATTTTTTTCAGTTTTTGTGCATATTACCCGTGTTTAAATGAAGATACATACTTTACATACAACAAAATGCACAACACAGAACAAAGTTCTGCTGCTGGGAAAGTTTTGGCATTAATGTAGATGATACATCTACACCCCCCCCCCCGCCTTCTAATCAAAGCATTCTTGGGATGGCACAGAGACATGCAGGGGACAGAGCCCAGCAACACCCTACAAGACCCAAAGGATCCAGTGCCAGGTAGCACAGGTTTTGTGAGATGGAAACCAAAATGTGTGCTTCCAACTAAGAGGAGGAAGTCAATTTCAGAGTCCATGAGACACCTGTCAGGGTTTATGGTGGGGTGTGTCCCTGTTCCTGGGATGTGGGCCAGGTTGGATGGTTGAGGATGGCTTATGGAGGGGGCTTGACATCAGTTCAGAGGCAGATGGTGCCTCGCTGATGCCTTCAGGATATTTGCCAGAGGGCGGAGAGGCAAACAGGTAGCTGGGAGCTCCTTTAGACTTTTTCTCTCTCATTCCTGCAGCCGTGAGGAGGGCAGACGGCAAATGAAGTCCTCTCAGTAGATACTGCGGCCACAATTCTGTCTTGGAGAAGATGAAACAAAAGCACAGCAGAGATGATGTGTGAAAGCTTTCACTTGTGATGTGTAGAGAAGAACCAGGATTGTGTGAAACATGACGAGCCTTGTTCTTATATGCATCGGAGATGTTTTTATCCCAATTGAAGCTGTTGCAGATGGTTTCACTGCCTGATGTGTTTACAGCTCTAATTGCCCAGGGGAGATGGGTGTGCGGGCTCTTGTAAAAGTCCCTCCTCTAAAATGTGTTGAGCTGACAAATGCGTTCATATCATTCAGTGTGATTTACACTTCCTGAGGATATCATAATCTCTGAATCCTAGCTTACTTTAGGAACCCTGTCTTATCTTACCTCGTCCTTTCTAAGATTTGTAAATCCTAAATAGTCAATTCAATATCAAGGATTGCCTTTGCTTCCTACTGTAGCGACCAACGCTACTTGGCACTGAAAGGGGCTGAAACACATGACACATGTGAAAAACAATGATGGGCACGTATTACAGATGAGTTAGTGGTGCCCCTTTAACTGTATGTTTTGTACAGCCAAATTACTAATTGCTTTAAGTTAAATTGCATATTTTGCCACGTCATCTGCAACAGAAAAAAAGGAAAAGAAGTTGCAACCGGGGGGAGCCGGGGGAGGATCATGACCTGGGGCAACCAGAACTGATTCAATAGCATTTTGTCATCAAACAGAAATACATTGTCAGGATCTAGTAGTCTCCAATTCATAAAGTCTGTCTGTTGACATACCTCGATATTGTGCTGCAACAATGTTTTAGGGCTGACATTTGAAATGACTTCGCCAAAATGCTAATTTTGTGATAAATAATTGTCAGTAATAAGTGGGTTTAAAGAATGAAGTAAGCAATGACATATATTAGAACAGGTCGAACACTCAGATGAGGTCACAAAGGACTTAATTTACTGTACTGAAGCCTTTAAAACTAGGAAAACAATATCAATGATATATATCATACAAATAGCCCATAGTCACCATGGTTACCCAGTAGTTAGATAAAATCTCCAAGTGTGTGTAATGCAGCAAGTCAGGCAGAAGGTCAGGCAGGTACAGATGACAGGCTTTTAAGGAATGGCATGAAACAATATTCCAATGCTGACAGGAAGTGAGTTGAAAAGGGCTTGTTGCATGCTGCAGGGCTGATGAGAGAGAGAAAACAAGTGAGCAGGTGGGAGGAATGGGTCGGAAGAATGGGGCTACGGTCAAAAGGTCAAAATAATTTATGTCCTGTGTCTTTTCTAGTACACATTTCTCAGTGGACCTCAATGGGAAATGTCATGAAGTCAAGGAAAGATGATCACAGTCTTGACAGAACTTCACTAGTAGGGCTTGAAGGTATGGTGGAATGCAGTTATCTTCCTTTTCGTAAAAGCACGGTCCAGTATGCCAGATGTGACAAGAAAGGACACACTGAACATTTCCTGAGCATTTAGAGAATTCAACCACCTCTTTTTATGACTGCCTTTTCAGGTCCTTCCTCTCAGTGAAGAAACCTCCCAAACAACAAAAAGGCAATTAGTCTGTTCCATAAATGTGCCTACTTGCCGTCCTTGCCTCCCTCACTTGCATCTCTTCCTTATGTCCTCCAATCAGGCAACTAAGAGAGAGATGTGAGGATGATACATGAAGTTTGAGGCACAGAAGTTGCCAAATGAGAATTCCTGGGTTCCATAGTTCCATGTTAATTGACAGCAGGTCGCTGTGATATTGTGCCCAGCTGGTATACGAACGTCAATCAGAACCCTGTAAATAAAATCGTTCCAGTATCTTACAGATAAAAAGATATTCAAGCACTCTGTAATTAAATCATCCCATCTAAGGTGTAACATTTATCACATACAGTGTGTGAGATGCATTATATTGCATCTCAAATAGCTCATTTTATATTTCCCTGAAGGAGCAGAGACATGCTGAAAATGGTGGGTGGGGGAAGAATGCCTTTGGGGATATTGAAAAACATATTTACTGTTATGCTAATCATTACTGTTCCACAGCTTTCTCGCTGCATCAAATACACACTGCAAAGACACAACTGCTTCTTCTCCTGTCACATCATCACGACTCATCAATAAAGCTGCTCGACACTTCCCCACAAGCCTCCTCTCCCCTTTTCCTATTCAATTTGCATTTAAGGGATGTGGTTGAAGAGGGGATGGGAGAAGAGAGGATGCCAGATCTATTCTGCCATTCCCTGGAGAGAAAGGGCTTTTTGCAGGACTGGAAGGCGTGGCTGGATGTGACCGTGAGATACTGTTGGAATTGCAATAATTGTATGAAAAGTGGGAATGTGGCTGATGGAGAGGACGGATTGAATGTTACTCGAGGGAAGTGTCTGGATATCAGTGGGCATGCTACAACCCTACCTACTCTAACAAAGCAGCACAATTGAGGAGCTGCTCCTGAAAAAATTATACCTGCTTTACTTTTAGTTCAATAGTGGTGGGATGACTGTGAAGAGAAGTGCATTAAGATCACACGGCAAAGCTGAAAGTTGAAGGTTTCTTTGACAGCGAGTTGGAGTGTGGTCACGAAGTGTAGCACAGACTCTCAGAGTACACACAGGGGGTTGGCTGCGCAATGTTTGTTTCAGTGTTATTGTTGGCTGTGATGTAGCGTTCATCTGTGAGCGCAGCTTGCCTGTCTGCCCCTGTTAGCTTTACTTTTAGTCCTCTCATCAGAGTTTTTTTCAATGCATTGTGTCAAAGTAGCTCTCGATGGCATAATGCACTGGGCTCGAGGCACCAAACTAGGGCTTTGAATACCTCGCCCTTGACCACAGTGATTGACAGCAGATTGATCTCAGTCATTTTTCTTATGAATTTGTACTTGCAAATAAACCATCACAACTAACTGGTCATTCTTTGTGGATAACTGGTTATCTGTTGACATCCTTAGTTCACAAATATATCTATATGATCAAGTCAAATTTTAAAATGAGCTACTAAATAGCCCATCATGTTCTCACCGAGGCTTGCCACATGCAGAAGGTACCCTTTGGTGTCCTGTTAGATTCGTTAAGCCAGGGCAGTAAGGCTTGCGCCCCGTGCCTTAGCCAGACACACAAGGCCTTTACATTACTATGCTGCAGTTTAGGCACAAGAACCACATGGTGAGGTTTAGGAAATTACTGTTTCAAAAGGGATGTGTAACCCAAATTTCCAACGTAATGTGTTTGTGATGCATTCTCAACCCTGACCTCAACCCCCTTTGCACATTTACGCTTAGGAATTTATGGCACATAATGTCATTTGAAACTCGTTGCTTCGCAATGCTTGGATGCCCTTTCAGGTGAACAAAACATGGCAAATTGTTCATGAGGTACCCTTCCGACAAACTGTAACTATTGCACAATAAAAGTATGAATATTTCTGTGTGTGTGCATACAACAGGTGCCCTTTGACTGTACCTTACTCTTCCGGATGTGCCACGAGGGGCTGTGACTAAATGTTGATATCTAATGAGCTCAGCATGAAAATGGGCAAAATTCAGCTCTTTGAGCATTAAAAACCAGAAATCCGCATTGAAATAAGAGCGGCGCCTCAGACAGGACTTTCATTAAGAGCAGAGGGATGTAGGTGATTTATGAATCTAGATTGGATTGAATAAATAATACGATGAATAACGATATAAGGCTTAAGACTAGTCAAAATGAAGTGTAAAAATGGTCTCCCATCCATGAAGAGGTACAATCAAGCCAGAGGCTGATTCCAGAGTCTGGATGGTGGTGAGAACTCCACCCCTGCACGATAATTGCTGCAATCAGTGCTCACAACAGAATTTTAATGGTCCTGAATTGTGGATGCACCACCCAAGGCCAGGTCAAAAATGAGCTGCAAAGTTTCTGTGCTTGAAGGCACTTGGGAGCCTTTTAACTGACGCCTAATTTATTCTTGGAGTCTCCAGTGAGAATCTTAAACTTAGAGTCTAATTAATATCAAAATTAGTTTGAAACAACACAGGAGAGAAGAAAATGATCCTACCAATTAAAAATGACTAAAACCTCACCTTTCCACGGATCACTTTTTTAACATGACTTTAAAAATGAGACTATTTACGAGAGAACTTTTGATTTCCAAACCAGGCAGAGGGCTAAAACAGATTCAACTTATACTACTAGAAAAGAAACATCATCTCTGCTTGAAAAGAATTGTTCATTTTCAGGACTATCCCTTAATAGGCCTGTGTTTAATGAAGGTAATAAGAGACTGATACCTCCCCAAACAGTGTCCTTAGACTGACAACAGCCACAATTATCAAATCCTGGCCCAGACCAAACACACAGGGCTCTGCAAACATGTAACCAGAGGCTCTTGATGTGCTTGTAGACCATTTAGGTTGCAGTGTGCTTGAAATGACAACACCTGTTGATGTAACCATACCTGTACTTAACTTAACTTGCTTCTTTCTACTTATCACAATTCCAAGGAATATTTTCTCTTAATTCTGCTACATTTATAGATTTTAAATATGATTAAGTCAAATTACTTGTTTTAATAATAAGAAATTAAACAGCTGGCTAAGTTGTTGTTGACAAAGATTGACCAGTCAGAGTATAATATCAGCGTAATACATCTCTCCCACAGTCTGTCCTCCTTGGACTTTAATGTATTCATTGTCTAAATTTTCAGGCTGGTTGTGTGCACTCTGAGCTTGTCGTGGTTAATGGTTGTGCCTGAGGCACATGTTCTCCTTGTTAGTGAAAAAGGTTTGGAGGGGAAACATATTTTTTTTAATTTGTTACATCAATCATGAACTACACTTCTGAGCTGCACTCGGGCCAGAATGTGAATTCTGAATCTACTGCACAAACAGTACAGTTACAGAAACTGTGTGCTACTTTGCCAGGACTTCCACTATTTTTAAACAGGGCACTATTTTTGACATCATTATTTTGAATGCTAATTGTTTACAACAAAGGTTTTAACCTTTGTGGGCAAATATCCCTTATGAACGTACATCCACTAAAAGTGTGGTTTTGGCCACTGACAAGTTCAGATGGTTATTTTACATGAAAGTACTCAACAGAAAAATACTTTTTCTGAATAAATGAAATCCTTTATGTTTAACTAGAAACAGCTGATATATAGTCCTTTCTCAATAGACTGGACTCCAGTGAAAAAACAACATATAATTTTACTGTATCATAAAATTATCCAAACTTGACAAAAAATAACATAAAATTTACCATATTTTATATAGTAACTTAATCAGCCTCCAACACACTAACAAACAGGCGTGCCAGGACCATTGACACCTTAAACAAAGAAGTCCATCCTCACTTCCTCCTACAACAATGAAGCCAGAGTCTGCTCAGGAGGGACTGCGAAGCTGAGCCGCAGTATTGAGTTGCTTTCCAAACACCCACTTACCAAATAACAAGCAGAGCTCAGCTGTCAATCATAGCAGCAAATAACTAATTGAATGCGAACTGATCAGAAGAATAAACACTTGAACATCAGCTTTAAGAGAATTACAGAAAAGAAAAAAAAAACAGAAACCATCTTTGGTAAAAATTTCTTTGGAGATTACTGTGAATTTCTAGTTTGGCCCAAGTGCCACCTAAAGTAATGGACAAAGAGGGGTTTAGGACCTCTACCGCGACGCATCAGAGGGCTGTTGAAATGCTTTGGTTTCCATTTGGAGGAGCACTCATGTTATAAATGTTTATATTGTATGGCTGGGACGCTTGTTGATCTAATGTAATCCTTAAATGTAATCCTAATCTAACCCCATATTTTACCCTAATTCCAAGGGTTGAGCTTTCAAACAATTATTTGAAGCAATGAGGACCTGCCAAGGTGTCCTCAGAACGCAGAAAAGTCTTCATTGCAATGTTGGAAGAACTCACAAATCCGCACATCGGTAGTACGAGGCCACACATGCGTGCTTCGAATACCAAACAGTTGCACAGCCTTGATAAGAGAGCGACAAGGCTGCTATTAGCCTTCAAAGACAGTTGAAATAAGCAGTTATTTGTCACAGAGGACACGACAAGCCGGATATCATCTTAAATTCACAAGACCTTTTAATGCAGATAGATGCACATCACTGAAACAGGACACGTTTATAATTGTGTTGGATGTATAATGGGACTAACAGCTGGTCCTGCAGTGTGAGAGAAATTCATTCTGGTAAGATTTGACCACCCTGTGAATCGTACGTCTCATCTGTCCTTTTGTGAGATTCATTAGAAATGATGGCATCCTCCTGTAAAGACTGAGGGGTGAACACGTTCACTTTGAGTTGGCTCATCCATCACAAACAGATTACAATAACTCTAACTTTCCACCAGATGCATGAGACCAAACTCATACTTTTAAGTGTTTAATTTGTTTTTTTACAAATGGCAGCTTCAGCCTGAGGGGAGGACTCAGGTGGGGCGGATGGAGGAGAAAATGAGGGCGACCTTCCTTTCATTTAATACCATTAAAGCGAAGGTAAAAGAAGCAAGAGAGGTGAAAGGCAAATAAATTAAAAGATAGGAATAAAGGAAACAAACAGAAATGAACAGAGGGAGAAATTAAATAAAAGAAAAAATCAGACAAGAAAGGAAAAGGAAGGTGGAAAAAAGAAAATTGCAGGTAAGAACAAAAAGACAATGAGGAAGGAAGGAATGGCAAAGCAAAAGAGGAAAAATAATGGACAAGAAAAAAAGAGGAATTGAAATGTAAAGGAAAAAGAAGAGGAAATAAGAAAGACACAGAAAAGAGAGGAAAGGGCACATAAGGAAAAGAATTAAACAATATGAGCACAAGGGTTTAGCTTAGGTTGGTCACACCTTGGGTAAAGGAAAATAATAAAACATTTACCTCCCTTGTAATTCACCCTCTGTAATACTTTAAGACGCAGCAGTAATATAAACAGTTTTAAGACCTTCTGACGCAGCAGAGACCACTCACGGTCTCTGCTGCGTCATCATCCACCTGCGATTGATAAACTGTCCACTTGTAGCATTCACGGATTTCCGTCGACGGCTGGCGGAGCTGAGGGGTTGATTCGATTCCACGTGAATGGACCTTTTTCACTGCAGCCATTTTGGCATGAAATCGCAGGTAAGCGCAGGTTAATGAAATTCATTAAGGCTCGGCTCCATCAGTGTGTCCGCTCTAAAAGTGCTCCATCTGGCTTGAAAAGGACACAATCCTAATTAGTATCATTGGAAGACGTGCATACGCTGCTACTTCTTTTCAAAATGGCTGCTGTGAAAAAGGCCTATAAGATGTTTTGCAGGTAATTATCAAGCAGAGAAAACAGAGATATGAGAAAAGGAGACAAAAGCCTGAGCAGAATGGTAAACATCTGGATGTCCTGATAGAGTCTTATACTTTCCTATAATAAGTTTAACAAAAGCAGGTGAATGACTCAAATTCAGACTCCCTGTGTTCGGTTCTAGCTCTCCTGTAGTCAGAGATGCTTTTTCATGTGACTCCGGTCCTGCTTTGTCCAACAGTGGCTCGTTGGTTTCATTTGCAGATTGTACAAATGTGTTTATCTCTTCCACGTTCAGCTGTTGTGACACCCTTTATTTTCTTCTCGGCAGGCAAAACATCCAAAGGCAAAAATGCTGCGGCCAAAGTTTCAACAAATTCCAAGAGAAGCAACAACATCACACTGCTCTGCCTCTATCTCCACTACTTATTTATGATTCCACTTCTTTATTTTGAAGGAGAACTCTGGTATTTTCCTAACGGTCTGTTAGGTCCATTTACCTCAGAAAGGCATTAAACACAACGGCACTAAGCAAGTGGAAATGTTGGAGGCCAATTGCTTTTTTTCGCACCTAACTGCGTTCTGAATGTTATTACAAGTGTCTGTCAACATGAAGTTGAAACCTACCGTGATCCCCCTGTGTATTTTAACTCAGTAACTGTAAAGACACTGTGTAAGATGAATGTTCGTGTACTCTGTGTTTTTTCTACCTTTTCCTACTTCCTGTCGCTGACGGCGAACCCCAGAATGTTTTCCAGCGTTTTCTGATGTTCACGAAAGACAAATGAATTTGTGTAGATTAATTCCAAAGTATTCATTCCATACTGTGGTACAAATTTGTTTGTCTCTCGTAAACACTGAAAAACTTTGGAAATAGTGCCCCTTCAGCAGTAGATTGGTCGCGCCTGGGCTATTTTCCGGACATTTAGAGCCTAAAAGACATCTGCGAAAAAGACAACGTCTTAAGGAGGCGAGAATGAAAGCTCAAAAAGTCATCTTAAAGTCTGACAGTCCTCCTGAAGATGGCCATATCTCTATTATGAAGCACGTAATAGAAATTACAATTGCTAAAATGTCGTTTAAATGACTTGCCTAATTAACTCTGGGCTGCACTGTGAAGCACTGACATCAGCTCTGTCTCCAGACAGAGAGGCGTTCTAACAAAGCTCAGGCCTGTGTCGCCTTTAGAGCAGCAGATAACTGTCACAGCATGATAAGTTGTACTTTCTTAACCTGGGGTTGGGTCCCACCTGCAAGATTGTTTGTTTTGTTTTGGCCCTTTAAGTTGACCACTGATGATTTACATCATATATGAGTGGTGTCATACAGCCTATGCTACACTACATATACTCCAGTACAGTCGGTAGACCTTTTTTAATCTATGGTTGCAACCTGCCACTAAAACAGAAGAAGAAGAAGTGAAACAACTTCCTGTTGCAGTTATATTGCAGCAATATTTTTAGGAACCAAATTGGACCAGTCGAATTTATGCCTGCCTGCTTTATACGCTCCTTTCTGTTTCTCCTTTCAGCCTGTGTGCTTAATCTGCAACAAGTGCCTCTCTGTTTTCGAAGAGTAGAATTTAAAAAGGCATTTCAGGACAACTCATGCTAACTTATCCGAAACAAGATTCAAATATATAATATATGTTATGAATCAAACAAATACACAACACATTTCTTGGGCTTTTGATGGTTTCACATATATCGTGAGTTCACAATGAGTTGATTTGAACTGACTCTATTAAGTCTTTTCTCACCAGAGTGTTACGTTGAATTTGCCAACCAGTGCCAAGTCTTGTTGTCCATATCAACTTTTTAAGCTACACGGAATGTTTAGTTCTACTAATATGTAAACAGTAAATAGAGCTTCAGCTTTCACATAAACAAAACATCATATCATTCAATTTCTATCAACATTAAAAATTTGGTAGTTTTCAACGACAAAGCAACATTTTGGGGGAAAAAAACTGAGAAAAACACATTTTTGTTAGTCATTTCCAACCACATTGATTTTTTTTTGCCATCTTCCTCAATTATGTGGCTGCACTGTCTCTGTCATCAGTGAGGCTACGTCAATTCTCTTCAACTCACTTGTTAGCCAACTCTGATAATCCTCTCAAAACAATTTCCTCCTGTTTCTGCAGAGTCGATCAATAAGGTAATTTACAGAAAATGAATTTGCATTGCTTTCTGTTTTATAAAATCACATATGCAGATTTATTTTTCATGAAAAAAGATCATATGGTCTTTGAAATGTCTTGGATGTAAGTCTACACCTCACTGATGTAATGGGGATGTATGAATTTGCTACTTTAATCTCTACCCACTCACTGCTCTGCCTGCTCAATCCTCGTCTGACTTTCAAACCAGTCTACCATACGCCGCACAGTGACAAGTTCTAACATTGGAATAATTCAGCCGTACACGTTTCAACCAGACGCGGATCCACAGGAAGAAGAGGAAGAGCTACTTGTACAAGGTCACAGACAAGTTGATGCATCAGAATGGTAAGTTTTACAGTGTTAAGGCCCACCCCCATAAGTCATCAGGAGTGGTTCTTTAGATTTTTTACTCATCACCATGATGTCGACTGCTTATTTTAGGGGGGGGCTCGACCTCCCTCAGTAATTGTAAAACCTGGTTCCGGCCCTGCATCCCACATAAGTGAACGTGGTGCGTCTGCAGACCTGATCCCACCGCATGGAAACCCTCTCTGAAGGACTAAGGCTGGGTAAAACTCCTCTGCTGTGTTCAGAGATGAGCGGATCCACCGACTGCAGACCTGCAGCGCTTCACTGGCCTCCGTCTACAGCTGCCGCTCTTACACACACACACACACACACACACACGCACACACACACGCACACACGCACGCGCGCGCGCCCCTCTGCGCAGAGCAGCGGACGCCATCGCCAAACGCTCCCGACGTCTCCGGACGCAGACAGCCCGGTCAGGTGAGTGCACCTCTCCGCCTGCATCCTCCGCGCCATTGCTTCATTCTTCCACTCCCTCCATTCTTCCTCTCCGCCGATTCTTGCTGCTGTTTCTGAGAGGCGACAGAGACCAGATGTTACAGAAAATGTACCCAGGCAGGAGGAGCAGCCGACAGGCTGCTCGAGGTGCTCAGAAAGCGCGGTCGGAGCAGAGCTGGAGAGGTCAGAACTTCTCATTTAGTCACACTTTGTGCGGAAAATAACAGGGCTGCAAAAATCACGTCATCATCAGTTAAAATCTAAAATTACTTTAAGTTCAGATTGTGTTTGCAGTGGATTTAATTGGATGATTGTTGTTTGATTAGTGAGTGGAAGTATTGGATGTGCAGACAGCGTGACACCTGATAGAAATATGTGTTCTCCTAAACAAAAACTTGTTTTGTGTGCACTGTACAAAGTACAATATTTTAGTTTTTGCATTTGATTTTTATTCCACCCAGAGAAGCTGTGAACTGTTAGTTTAAAATTAAACCACAGTGACATTTAATTACTTGTCCATGTCGAGAAAATTTAGTCAATTAGTCAATTTTTCCATCAATGCTTGTGTAAAACTACAACTGTAGCAAGACTTGAGAATCAATTACTGGCTGAAAACAAGGAATTAAACGATAAACGCTGCAATATGTAACCGTTTTGAGCGTTTGCAGTTATTGTGAAGCTGAATAAAAGCCGGAGTTTCGGTTGGACAAAAATGAACACCAACAGTTTTTACTATCCAGAATTTCTAATGTAAATGATTAAATCCTGAAAAAAGATTTCAGATTAATAAATGAAAAGCATCTAAGTTGTGGCTTTAATAAATGGTGGCGTACAAATATATTTTACTATTATCTGTCGTACGCAGAAAGAATTTCACTGCACTTTAAAGTACGATAAAGATGTAAATAATTTCTCAATACTGTCATAAATTCATATTTGATTGTGCTGCATTTTTCAAACATATTTTTATTTGTGCATCTTCTGATGCAAATTTGTAACCATCACACTGAACTTGACCCTCCGGCGTTGTTGGCAGTTTGGGGGCTCGTACTGGTGTTGTGGACATGAAGGACATCTTGTGAGCCGAAGCGATGAGGTCTCAGGGCACTGAAGACATCCTGAGCAACATGATTTAGCGCAGCTTGATGCATCAAGGAAAACAAAAGATGACAGCACTTTCACAAGTGAAATATCATCTCCAAGTCAGACTGTGTTGCTGAAGGAGGGAGTATTTAAGGTTTTGCTTATGTCATGAAGTCCATTATATAAATTACTGTTGGACAACTGCTTTTTTTGTTGCACGAGTTCATTTTACCAAATGAACTCGTGCATTAGCTTTGTCTCCAGACAGAGAGGCGTTTGCCACGTTTGGGGCTTTTGTAGCCGTGAATGCAGCAGATGGAAGTCACAACAAGATAAGCTGTACCTTTTAAAACAAGCCCTGCATGGACCAGAGGTAATCAAATAAACACCAACTGATAAAATCATTCATTAAGGTGATTAAATATACTGAAATGAGAAAAGAAAAAAAATCCCTTTACAGGGGAGACAAGCATTTATGATGAGATTTATAGACCTAATAGGATTTAGAGAATAAAAGAACACTTTGTAGACACTAAAAAAGTGAAGATAATCATAATCACAAAACATAAAATATCGCACAAGCAATTTCTAAGTTAATATAAATAATTCTTTGATTTCAACAATAAAATGTTAATAAGAATAGAATATAGAATAAAAACCTCAAATTAAAAATTCAATAATACAGAAAAAAAAAAAAATAATGTAGTTATAAAAATGTAGAAATTCTAAAGAACAAGAAAGAAAATCCGCTTCTCTCAGATCCTTTGTTTAAGCAGCTTGGAGTATAATGGCTGCAAGCAGCGTCACCAAACGTTCTTGTCCTGAGCAGCTGTATTTTAAAACAATTTATTATTTAACAGGTTCGTAAAACTGTTTTACTTAGGTATCGGTAAATGTGATCTTTGGCAGTGTTCATTCATATAAAGTAAATAAATGTCCCTTCAACAGGTGGCATTAAAGAAAATTTGTTGGAGGTTATGGCAGCAAAATCACATCACCAGTGATTAGTGTCATTTCTCTGACTGCCAGCAGGGCGATGGTTCCACAGTGAAGCAGTCGTCAGCAATGAAACTCGACAACGACAATACATACATTGCGATACATTAACAGAACGTGCAAAAGAAAATCACGTCAAGGAAGTTAAATTACTGGTGAACCTAAGACATGTTGTCGCATAGCATCAGGACGTCTGATCTCGTCTCTGTGGGCTGTGTGGTTGTCGTCAGCGATCAGGCTGATGACGGTGGAGCCTTAATCAGACTGGATGATGGCGCCTGCCTGCACAGCCTGGGATCTGCCCGTTAGGAAGTACGCAGAGAGGTGTTGATTCTCACTTCTCTGAGCTTGATGACGAGTTCGGAGGGCTTCTAGTGTTTGGGCTGATGGTGTCTTTGGTCAGTACTAATGGTAATGGGTCCATTAAGTGAGCTTTGTTATGCTTTGTGCTCACTGCATGAATGTACTTTTTACATGATGAGCAATGTCCGCTTTAATTGTGATTGAATTGAACGGCCTTAGAATTGAATTGTTTGTTAGCGTGATGTTTCCGTTAGACTGCTGGCTAATTCATTTTTAATTAGCTGTTCCAAGGTCAAATTTAATGGGATTCACATGAGCCTTTATGAAGAACAATGCAAAAACTGGCTTTGGAGGGACCTCTCTGATAACATTCTGACAACCAGAATGAATTAATCGTTTCATACAAGACATCTTGACATTGTCAGTGTTTGAGCTTAGCCTCTCTCAGGCCTGTTCAATTGATGGAAGCTATCTGATCCCTCAGGTCCAGACCAAAATATTTAAAAATCTGTTGGATGGATTGCCACGATATCAAGTACAAGCATTCATTTTCTCCTTGTGATGAATTCTAACTGTGATCAAGTCCCGTCTACCATTTGACCATCTGGACAAAATGTTACATTTACAAAATTTACTAGTATGATATTCCCATCAGCTTCAGTGCTTCTGGCTATTGTTAGCATGCTACAGTATTCATAAACATTGGTGGGAATACACAACTTGGTTTGCAACTTTTACAACTTTACATGTTTATTTTAAGTTCTGCTATTTTGAACGCAGTATGACCATTTGTAGCCTAATGTACTGTATGTGAGCTATTTGTGTGATGTCCTGTGAGGTGTCCTATAGTTTTTTTTATGGTATCTGCCTTAGGACTGCCGATGTAATTTAGCAACTGTGCTAATTTTGGCATTTTTACATTGACGCTTACTGCTGATATGTTGATTAATGCAATAAATAATAATAATAATAATAATAAAGTCATTTTTACACATTGGTTCCATAAGTGATGTCACTTATCTGCATAATTTCAAATAGTGTCCCTGTATCCAAAGAGGAGCCACACAGCAGCTTCAGCATCTATAATGACTTTTAACATATGCATTGAGCCTTGCTTTAAAGAGTGAAATAATTATTATTACCAGTAATATGGATCATGTTGCCCTTGACCTCTGCTCCTGAATCTTGAACCGTCTCTCCAATAGGCTGTTCTTCAGGTTCGAGTGAGCTGCTAACCTGCTGCTTGCTGCTTTTAAGCCCCCCGGGTTGTGAGTCCCACACCTACCATGTTGATAAAACGTCACAGTGTTCTGTTATTCTGCCTCCTTTGTTACAGACGCCGATACGCAGCTGCTACCATCTACGCTGCTGTCTCAGAAGCAGTACAACAATGACCCCCCCCCCACAATTGCTTCTACCGCATTCATCCAGTCAGCAGAGGCACCACATTGAATCTGTCCCTCCAGGATTTCAGTGACTTTTATTTGTGACTGTTAATGCCCAAAATGCCCTATTTCGTTGCAGCTTTAGTTGCACAGTTTCCCTCTTCTCAAGCAGCGCAGTGAGGATGCACGGCACAAATCTCATTCTCACTTAATAAATGTACAATATCACACATAACAGCAAGAGGCCTTGCGGCATGATGGGTCTTGAGCGCTTCCTTTTATTTTTGGTATGCAGCTCCAAAGTATTACTCTTGAAACTGGAGAAAAATGGCTCCTCCATTGATTCAATTTTCCATTCAACATCCTTTCAAACAGATTTGTTGTAGGTGGCATTTACAGGGAATATTTGGTTTCCTTCACAAGGAAAAAAAAGACATCAACCCATTAACAATTGCTTTGCCCATCAGCTCTTATAAGAGTATACTGTAAACGCATCCCAGAAGCCTCAAAGATGGATTGAAATCTGTTAAAATCACCTCTGGATGCAATCTAGCCAGATGTTTAAAAGGGTGCAAATGCATTATTACAGTATCATTATAGCACTTTCTATTGTGTAGAAACAAGCAAATTAGTTCTCTCAGAGGATCCAAGCCCAGCAGAAACGGAGGTTTGGGATCAGGATGAAACCCACTTTGATTCGTCTCTCAGCTCTAATTTGTGTAGATGAGGTCTGTAGTGATTGAAGTCCATATTCTGCGCACTCATCTTCAGAATCTTCATAAGTGCAGAATTTGATCCATTGAGTCTACAGAGAGTTAAGGTCTAATTACAGTTTGAATCCAGCCATCATTACTGTGCCTCCTCACCTTACAAAACAGTATTCTCCAGCTGAACATCCCAAGACGAGGTGTGAATCGATATAATTTTAATGAGAACGCCTGTCTTGGTTTCCACCAAGTCTTCAGAGGCCTTTTTGCTACCTGGACTTCAACTGTAATAATTTCACCTGACTGAGATAATGAGACAGCATTTAATATGGATGAGAAAGTAAAAGACACAGGAAACATGGATTTTTAACAGCAGCTTTAGGGAATGTTGACGACGACGTCTCGAAGAATATAACCAAAAATATTTCTTTTTGAGCATGTATTAAACCACTATTTGTGGTAATACTTCACTAACGGCATTATAGAGTCATTGCATGCTGTAATTTCCAGTGCTGGGGAATAATACGTTGTCACACTTTACTCTTACATGTAAGTTAACATTTCTTTGGACGACGATCTGATATTTTCTGATGTAACAAAGTCTGCCTTGATGTGATTCGAATTTCAACTTAGGGGCCTGCGATATCACTGACATGAATTAACAGTTTAAATTAAATATGACAATCTTTTTAACAAATGTGAAAGAATTTTTTACAAATGACTAAATATTGACAAATAAGATAAAGTTTTCTGTAAATAGTCAATTATAATGGCATTGTCTGTTAGCCTCTAGCCTTTGGAAGTGGATGAGACGCACCTGGTCAGAAACTATGAAAGGCGTTTTGAAATAAAGGCATATCTTAAACACAGCGATATGGACCAATTATTTAAATTTCAGTCGATTTTAATTAGATCATTGGTCAGCCCATCAATGGATTGTGACACGATCGATCTAGATTAATGTATCATTACACTCCTATTTAAAACTGGGTACAGTAAGAGCTTTCGCCCAGTGGTCAGTTGTGGTACTTTGTTCCGTTTCGTTTCGTTTTCTGCCGCTTGTCCGCGTCCAGGTCACGGGGGCAACAGATTTAGCAGGGAGATCCAGACGCTCCTCTCTCCGGCCACTTCCACAAACTCCTTCGGGGGGACACCAAGAAGTTCCCAAGCCAGCCGAGAGATATAATCTCTCCAGCGTGTCCTTGGTCTGCCCCGGGGTCTCCTCCCGGATGGGCATGTCCGAAACACCTCCCCAGGGAGACGTCCAGGAGGCATCCTGACCAGATGCCCGAACCACCTCAACTGGCTCCTCTCAACGCGGAGGAGCAGCGGCTCTACTGTGAGCCTCTCCCGGATGTCCGAGCTCCTCACCCTATCTCTAAGGCTGAGCCCAGCCACCCTGCGAAGGAAGCTCATTTCGGCCGCTTGTATTCGCGATCTCATTCTTTCGGTCACTACCCAGAGCTCATGACCATAGGTGAGAGTTGGGACGTAGATTGACCTGTAAATTGAAAGCTTTTCCTTCTGGCTCAGCTCTCTCTTCACCACAACAGATCACTTCAGCGTCCGCATCACTGCCGACACTATATTGTACTCTGTACTGTGTACTGTGGTACTGTAGCTAAAAATTTCCCTGCAGTCCAATAAGCATCTTCCCCTTTACAGACAACCATCATGATGTCTTTAAAACATACAGGGCACCTTCAAAAGGTCATTTGTAACTCTTTCCTTAAGAACCGTTTCATCAATGGATGTTATATATTTGTAAAATATGCCAAAAGCAGTTTGAAAGTGTAGCGTTGTTACAGTGCAAAGTTCAGGCCGAGCAGGAATTCGTGGGCAGGCCAGTAGAAACACTACAACGCCACAGTTGCCAGGTCTGCCTATTACAATTAACGCTAGGCTTCTTTTTTTGTTAAGTTGCTTAAAAATATCAGCGGTTTTTAGTTGTGTGTTTTTTTTTTTAAACTGCAGTCCCGTATTTGGGCTTATTTTGTCTTTTGCTTCTGTTATCTTTCAAAAGCAAGATCGTCCTGTTACCATCCCTCCCTCTTCATCTGCAAACAACCCCAAGCCCTCCGACAAAGCGTGCAGGTCAAAGCGCGGTCTTCAGCCGTTTAGCAGGGATGAAGTGAGGGAAATGCAAAAGGAGTGAGTGTGAACGGGAGAGTGTATTTGATCTCAAGTGGGAGACAATTCAAAGGCTATGTGTCAATATGTTTAGTGCGAAAGACGTGCACGTCATGCAGATCTTCGTCGGCATCAGCCGCAGCCTAATTCTCCTCACTCTCGCCCACCACTTGTAAGTGGTGTTGTGGATGACTTCTCAGAAAGTTTACTATAAGTAATAGGTAATAATGTGTTACATTACTCTTTTTTTTAACTGCTGAAAGTAATAATTTACTGTTACCTCCAACTCTGCTCACTAATAATTTCTTTGTGTGAAACTTCTGCACTTTCGTTTTCATTCATTCATTCCTCATTTTGTGTGGGCCCGTTAGTTTTGTTCAAGTCCTTTGGAGTTGAAAGAAAAAAGGGAAATTACAAGGTGTTTTCTGAAATGTTTGACATTAAATGCAAAATAAATACATATTTGATACTGTAAATACAGTATAAATACAGTACTAACAGTATATAGTGTATTAATGAACTATGAATTCGTCTCTCTCTTATGTTTGACATAGTTGCTTCTTTTGGGCTTTTTTGGGAGCCAAGTTGCTTATTTTATTGGGCCTATGTTATTGTTTCCCTGGCAACACTGTACAATGCATCATCTGTGGGACACATACCCAGGAACTAAATCCAGACGCTTGAAAACTTTTTTTGGCATTTTCATCGGACAAGCAGTTCTCACTGGATTAAACAGGCACCATGTTTGCATCTACTTCTCCTAGGATGAATCTATGGTCGCGGTCTCGTTTCTCCATAATAATTAAATGCAGCATATGTAGCATGTGAAAAAAAATAAATAAATAACATGCTATTTGCAGTACTGTGCATCGTAACAAAAGTAAGGGGTCATTATTTTTTCAACAGAAGGGTTAAAAAGTAGTTTACTCTTTTTTTAAAATCTAATAACAGACTAGTAAATAGTCTTGCATTTACATAACACTCTTTATTAAAATCTAGTACACTTACAGTACACTTGTTAAGTACATGTTGACTGCAGTGGTCGGGGACCGAACACCAACCCTCCAGTCACTGCTTTAATAAGTGTAATAATGTGTAATAAGTATATTTGATTGCTTGTAGCTGAGACCAGATAAGTGGCTTGATTTACTCTTTTAATGTCTCTCTATACAGAGGTTTTTATTGTTACAAGATGGTTCAGATTGCATGACTTTTAGCCAGATCTGCAATCGCCAATCTCTATGTGCGATGCAAAGACGTGAACCGAGAGGCTCACTGACATGTCGCTGCCTCAGACTAGATGACTAGCAGGCTATATATTGAAATGACTCAGTACAGCTGACAATACAGCCAGAATACAAAGAATGCAGGGCGACAGAAGAACTAAACATAAACCGGTGAAAAATGGATTGTCTGTTCTACAGGGACAGTAATCCATAATCCACAATACAGCAAGTCATGTACAATGAACAGCACAGCGATCCGTGGACTTTGAATGTCATGTCATCTGAATTTATCTTTAGAATCTTGACTGTCAGTCGTTGCTTTCCCAGGCATCAGTAGACATCTTTGCAGGTTTTGTGAACATGGTAGAAATAGAGAACACAATGGGTTTAAGGCTCGTTTAGGTTTGTTCAGCAGTCCCTAGAATTTAAAGAACTTTGTTTTTATCTCTGCTTTTGGTTTCTATCACTTAATAAGGGAAATATTTGAAAGATTAGCGGCAATACGCTCCTCAGTTTTCACCAGCTTGTCTTGCCATGCCTACTGTCTGGTTTGATGGAGATAGCATCCAGTGTGTTGCTCAGAGCTTTTCTTTAAAAACCTGCCTGCAGCTGGAAACTATTCTGATGAGAAACTAAGCCGTAAATGGGCCATAAATCTAAAACAATCACCTGAAAGTATTTTCTGTCCTTAATGTAAATGAGGACTATTATTGTAAATCTACAGCATGGGTGTTCCTTGAATTCAAGTTTGAATGGTACAGAAATATTAAATGCATATTAGCATTCTGTGAAATGTCCATCAGCAGCAGGTGTAGATGCTGAGCCCACAGTTCGTGTCCACAGGGAACGAGATGGGTTTGTTAAAAATGACAAAAGGACGGGGACAAAAAAACCGCAGGAGCAGGATTCTTGGACTGTCTTTTCATGGCCTCTAATACAAACAGCTCTCTGTGAGAAAAGAAACTGGCGTCGTGAGTCACAACGCCTGCTGGGCTTCCATGACAGCAAGGAGCGTGTCAGTTTGAAGGGTCAACACTTCAGCAGTTTTCATCCCCGCAATTCAGAACCATGCCCGTCAAGTTTTTGCCTCCTGCTTTCATTTCATACTGCTATAGCTCACAGTATGTTTTTTCTTCAATTTTCTCTTCTAAAGCCAAGATCTAAAAGGTGTTTCTGCGTTATCCACTTTAATGTTTGTCTGGGGGAAGAGTACCATATCAAATAAAGAGCTGTGTGACGTACAGAGTCTGGACCCACAAGCGGACACAGGAAACTCAGGGGTTAAAGTACAAAATAAAGATTTAACAGAAACAAGAATCAAAACCGAACTGAGTAGCAACGAACACCAGGACAGGACACGGCTGTGGTGGCTGAGCTCTCCAGTCCCGGCAGGGCTGGAACAACAAAACAATGGTTAACAATAGGCGCAGGAAACTCCAGGAAGACGAGAAGACAAAGTACAAACAAAAGATCGCTAGGAAAGGTGAGCAAAGTATTGAACAGAAAATTTCTAGTAACACTAGGAACTACAGGATCAAAGCAGCAACAAAAAAGTTACGAGAGCAGAACTAGGAGACTCGGACGAGAAAAACATGGAAACGGAGAGTTCAGTATCAGGGTGTAGGGAGCTGTCGAGGTTTACCTTACTGGGAACAAGACATTCTGGCGACGAGCAGATCAGGATCTGAGTCTTTTATACAGCCACTGATGAGGAATCAACAGCTGCAGGTAGTCAGCTCTGCACACCTGAACCGCCTTAAGTCTTGAAATGAAGTAACAAAACCGAAACACAACTGCCAAACTAAAAGCAGAGGGCAGAACCAGGACAAGCTGAACAGATTGAAAGTGGTGGCCTATACATTATTTTCTATAGATGAACCATTTTTCAAAGCATTATTTGGGGGCTTTATCATATGGTTATTGTCATATTTTTTCTTTAGATGTGTTTGTTTTGTCTATGAAATGGCACAAAATGGTGAAAAATGCCTGTTCACAACCTAACTTTCAAAAAATGTTTTTGTCTTAAAAAATACATGTTCAAAAGTTCTGTTAAAATTCACAAATAAGAGCAAGAAACTCTCACATTTGAGAATCACAAAACAGTGAGTGTTTTTTTTTAAATTTTATTTCATTAATTCTCTCAGCTCTGCACTTTAATCTACTCATCTTTGCTGATTCACAGACATGAACCACTGTTAGATTTGGATATCCTTCCTAACTGATTGATGGTGAGTGAAATATGGTAAATAGCCTGAGGGAGTGCGCCTCTACTCTCTCTGTTTCTTGTGCTCTCATACACAATGCAAATTCACACTGCAAAATCGGAAGAAAGCAGTCTTCATCCTTTATATTCAGCTCCAGCAGAAGTGTTTAAAAATATTTCTTTGGTTTCCTCTGGAGAGTTTCGTCTCTCCTGTCAAGTTTTACAGTTTTTATTGTAGCTGCTTAATTGGGCTGCAGACTTGCTGCAGTGACATTACTGCATGAATGATGAATGCACGCATTTACAATTCAAAAACAGCCCCTCTAATCATTAAAGCAGTTGGCTTAAGAGAACACCCATAAAAGTTTTAATTCAGGTATATATAGTCCGTTCAGGTGGTTGGCAAGTGGATGTTTTCTGAATAGTTTTGGATTTGGATGAACTAGAAAGTCACTTAATTGGTCACTTAGAGTGACCAATTAACCTAACCCCCAGTTTGCATGTTTTTGGACTGTGGGAGGAAGCCGGAGTACCCGGAGAGAACCCACGCAGGCACAGGGAGACAGTACAAACTCCACAGAGAAACACCCTGAGCTGAGAATCGAACCTAGGACCTTCTTGCTGTGAGGCGACAGTGCTAACGACTGCACCACTGTGCCACTCCAGACTAAAAAAAAACAAACATCAGTAATTATAATAAATCCACCTCATGAATTCATTTCTCTTTCAAAAACATTGGAGAGCAGTAGAAAACAGTACCTGTGCAGAAACTGACTGATCATATCTGTGAAGCCCTGTCAGCATCAGGAAGGCGAAGCAATGGTTTTATACAGTATCTTGACAGGTGTTGAGTCAAAAACACCCAGGTGTTTCCCTGTTGGTATCTACTCCATGTTTCACTGATATGTTGTTTGTTTTTTTTTTACTGATGACATGCCGGTATTCCTTGCTGCATACAGCAGCAATCAGTGACGTATAATACTTCAATCAGAACCACACACTGATAAGTAAGCGTATCAATATTTTTTGATAATAAAAAAATAAACCTGACAAACTGACACCTCCCACACCTTCTCTGATATTAGAGAGTCCAGTTTGTCTTTATTTTTATTTAGAGTATTTATTTACTTGCAGAGAAAATTTAGCTAATTTGCACCTCTTCTTTTTCGTTTTATGTAACTCAGTGATCAGTCAACAGGGCTGTGTCAAGGCTGAACAAGTTTGATGCACACTGACAAGTGGGAGGTTATATATTTAATTAAGCCTAAAGGGAAGGATGTGACAAAACTTGCTCTTGTGTGTGGAGCGTCAGTATTTCTTATCAGAATTCTCCACATATCCTATTTAAAGATTCTGGATTAAATCAAAGATCAAAGGGCAAACATAAATAATTCTATCTTCCATGGGAATGGCTTCACATAAATAACATCTGTATCATGAAAATTTATGGCCACCACTTACCAAGACATACACCAAGAATTTGTCTCAGAGGGATGTATGCCGGCCTTGAACAGCGGTGAACCCGCTCTACAAATAACAGAGGTGGTAAATCAAGTGTGTGAGCTAACATACAGTCCTGCTCACTCTGATTCAGCTTGCGTCCAATATATCTGTTGGACTGTAATTACACACTGGCTATTGGCCCTTGGCTGGTCAGTCAAAAAATACAAAAGAATATACAAGCTTAACTTGTAGTAAACTATGAACTGCCTGGTGCGACCCAGGCTCTGCGGTGTTAAATGTCAGCTTTGGGGATTGGGTGGTCCAAACATGCTACCCCTCTCACTCCAGTGGTATGCAGGTCAGGTGAATTGGAACGTCTAAATTCCCTTAATGTTTGATGTAAATGTCTGAACAACCGTCAGATACAAATTTTGTTCATATATCAATGTCCCATGAAGAACTGTGATTTCCTGGCAGTGCGACCACCAATTCATATTCAAAGTTGTGAGTGAAATATATGAAAAACTACTGGGCGGATTGCCATGAAATGTGGTTCTGACATTCATGCTGTCCTCATGAAATGTTGTTGTTCTTGTGAAATGGTCAACATTTTAATTTGCTCAATGGTTAATGACGAATTATCTGCACGGCAAATGCCATTGACATTGTACAGCTCAACTCCTTAAAAGGCAAATGTTAGCATGCTAACACAGTCAAAATGTCAAAAATATGGCAAGGTAAACAGTTCATGTAAGGTTAGAGAAAGATTAAGATAAAAATTCAAATGTTGATGGTTTTTGATGGGATGCAAACTCTGGGCTGTTGTGTGAATGATGTGCCTGCCTTCATCTATTATCATTCCACTCTCAATCATCTTGAGTGGTACAAATGTCTGGCTGCAGAGAACATGCACTTATGTTGGGGGGGACTTGTATTGGATTTACAAAGAGGAAAGCAAGCTTTAGTGAGCATTAAAACTGCATAGCTAAATCCGTGCAGAAGAAAAGACTAAGGCTGCTAGGATAGAGAAAAGGTTAGGGTTGCTATGTTCAGCATACAGGTTGTAAGCTTAGAAGGTGTGGTGCTCCATGTCTTAGGGATTTTGATAAAGATAAGAAGCAGGTGTATACCCACAATCCAGGTCGGAACACACCAATCTAGAAAGAATGTCCAGAAACCAGAAGAGTTTGTGGGATTTTTAATGATACGCGATGTTTATTGGACTAATAAATTACCGGCTCTTTCAAGCTTTCATTGCATAGACAGGCACCTTTTAAAGTTGGTCACAATCCAGCGATTAACACGAAGACAGAGTGCTGGTGTCACACTACTCTGATGTTTTATAGCTAATAAAATGAAGATGGAGACTTATTCTGTTTTATTGTGGACAACTTTTTGAAACAAAGACTCACACTTGTTCGCTTTCTGATTGGCTCTTATTAGCTGCTACAAATCCTTTACAGCCTTCATATTCTTCCCTGAACATGTTTATACTTTTTCAGAGGACAGCAAAGGCATCAGCCTTGACTATCAGTGGTTAATTCAGCATGATATATATCCAGATCGACCTCGATCATCCTCAAAGAAAGACTCACTCACATCCAAGAACAAACAAATCAACGGTGGCATTGTGCTCATTGAGTTGCATGAGTGAAAAAGGAAGGGAAACCACTGACGCATGTGAGCTCTTCTTATGGATTTGGTTTTAAGCATCAACCTTTAACCTGTGCTAAAGTGAGAATATGATTGCTCTTAGTAGCCTGCTGTTAGTGTGTTCAGCAATGTAGCACATTATTAAGCATTAGCCTCTCAAGCTTTGGAAAATCAATCTAGAAGTTTCAGCTATTGGAATCAACGAGAAAAAGCAGGTAATAATTGGTTATGCTTTTGGAATGTACACAATACACAATGTGCACCTAGCTCTATTAATGTACTCATTTCCAGTCTGTGAGGCATGCATGAAAAGCACTGCTCAATGTGTCAAGGCCAGGTCTTGGTGGATCTGAATGACAATGAAATTCAATGATTTCATTGCAGTTATGCATCTGTAAATGTCATAATTTCTCAATAACTGTTCCGTCTGCCATTTCCTCTGAGCTTTTGCTATTTGCCTACACCTGCGGCTTAATTTCATATGAATACACCGTGGAGATGTAGGCCAGTATCAAGGTCTTAACGATGATTACTTTTCACTCCCCTGCCCTGTCTTCCTCTTTACATTATGATAAAGTAAAGTTACATTGGGATTAAAACAGGGCCCCCTGCAGGAGTGGCTGGCAGCTTCCCGGCTTTAGTCTTGCCTGCTGGTATTAGCACGATCCCCCATCGTGCTCTGACAGATCGGTTGAAGATTTCAGTGAGATGATGCCTTTAGAATAAAACCTGATGTGAACATCAAGGGTATTACCTCAATATGAATATGTGTGTGAGCTGACAAGTCGGTGAAACACGGCACTACATTTAATGGAGACATCAATGATCATCCCAGCCCCTCCCAGCATAACCAGGAGGAGACTGGCCTTCGTTTATCATGACATCATGGCAACTGTAACGCAAAATGAAGCACATTAGTAGCTGATCTGATTTACGGAGTGTCGTGACCGATGTGTTCTGAAATGGATGCGACGATGACTCAGAGAGGTTCATCTTCTGCATCAAAACAAAACAATCCATGTCACCTCCAGATCCTTTTGCCATGCTAATTATGTTTTTCTCTTTCGGCTGCAGCTAGAATGGAGCACAGATTAGCATTTAGCAGTTACCTTTAGCTTGGGACTCGGCACAGTTCCCTCTCAGCCAAAACAAAACAGAGCCATCACATCAGACGGTTCATGATGAATGTATCAAAGCAGCTGTATTGAGAACCTTTCACTATTTGTAATTACTCTGTCATAAACGGTAACAGGGCTCTCAGGACTCGTTGTGAAATTATCGATGGTGAGATTGAGGTCAGTCTGCTAAAAAAAAAAAAAGAATAAGGCTTATTTTCGGGGGATTACCATCACAGGCTCGTTTTAAAAGCCAGATCAGGCTGCCAGCATTATTTAGATAAGGCTGTGACTTGGAAAACTTTGAAGTAGCACAAGAGGAGGTGGGGATTCTTGTAACGAGAGGAGGAGGTTGTTGACGAGTATCTTGTTTGATCTCCAGTAAACTGTGTGCTGCTGTGTGGGGTTGCGTAAGAATTGCAGGGGGGGAGAAGCCAGACAGTGTGTGTGCTGTTTGTTGAACAATTTAACATCCTTACACTGACAGATCTGGTACGGAATTCTGATTGTGATTGAGGAAGAAGGCAAATGATCATGAAATCTGTGTGTTGGTATATGTATTTTTACATCTTTTTTCAAATCTCGACAGCACATGTTCAAGTCTGGTGCAATAATTTGTGCAAAGGTGCAGCTCGATACTTGTTCTGTGTTACAGGAACATGGCAGTGTGACAAAAAGTCAAATTCAATCAGGGGAAGATTGGGCCATCTGCATCTATGTGACAAGCACATCAGCAGAGGTTTCCCTGCTCTTTCTGCCATTTTGTCCTTGGATTTGTCCTCTCCTGCTATTGCTTGAGCCGCTGTTTCACAACCCCTCCCAGCAACATATTCATTGCGTTTTATTATTCTCCCTCCAGCTGCGGAGACACTTTAAGTCCTTACATGAACCAAGAAACTTCTCGTCTTTTAGACAAAGAGTAAACCACTATGTAGTTTTAAACCAAAAAGGATTAACTAGCACTGCTATTTGACTGTCCCAGTTCAACATTCAGATTGAACTTATTTATATCTCTACAGCCAGAAGACTAAAACCAACCGGAAAATATCTTTGCAGCATCCTGTACCCGGTGGCAGCAGCCTTTAAACATACAAAGCTTTAAAGCTCTTCACCTTTACAAATATCTGAAGGCAACAGTAAGAGCTCAGAACAGATTTTTTTTTTTTTTTTTTTTTTAAATCAAACATGATGTCTTAAAACAGTCCCCAAAGAATAAACCCAAATGTGATGACACACAGCTGATCTGCGCGGAGCATCGTGTTTGTGTTTGTCACCTTCAAAGCAAATTATCGTGTGAGGCAGCGTCAGAGGCAGCCATGATCAGAGCTGAACACCCACATTGGTGGAGATGGTAACGTAGACTGTTATGGGGTGCCGCCACCATGTTTAGATATTAGCATGCCAGCTGTCTTTATCTGGCACTGTCAGTGACCATTAATCACTGTCAATCATCGATAATCAGTATTTTCTAAAAGGCACATATGACCAATATGCCAGACCGATACATTGGTTGGTCGATAGTGGCTTATCACAGATATATCGATAAAAAATTGGTTTTGATTAAGACATTGCAGAAAAAGATGCTTAGGGCATTAGATATTTTTTGATTAATACATTTCAGTGAAGGTTATTGTTTCAGTGCACTTGTACCTTTTAAGACAATAAAAATGTATTGTTAATCAGTAAAATATTCTGCCCCCATACAAATATATACCATATATTATTATATATATCCCATTGATAACCTGCTTTGAGGGATTATTGCAAAAAGTTTGCGTATATCAGCCATTGTATCGATATCCAAAGTTTTTACTCCTTGATATCAGTATCAGCCCCAAATATTGCATATTGATCGGGTTCTAATGCCCTTGTAAAGAGATGTAATGTTGTCAATGACAGGGTTAGGGTCAGCTATACTTACTGAATGCTAACAAAGCAGTAGCTCATCATGCACTTAGTTTAACAGTATCTATCAAAATGATGAAAAAGATATAATATTATTGTTTCTGACTATAAACTAACACGTTCTACTGCTGGTGACTTCTTTTGGAACCAGACTGTGCAGTCTTGATCAGTCATAGGTGTATAAATGACGTTTTACCCCCTTTCTACGGCATCGAACAATTAAGGAAAACCAAATTGACCTAAAAAAAAATGAACACTTAACACAAACATTAGTCTGATTAAAAAGCAAAGAAAATCGTATTCTAAGTTCCCGCTGAGGTTTTAGTTTGACCTGCATTCTATTTGATGTCACTGAGGGACAGGAATTTAGGACCTAAGCTGCAGTCCACTACCAGAGGTTGATCAAGATACTTGCTTTATAGTTCAGGGAAAGTGCACCCCAAGCTGATATTGGCCATCAGGAATCTTGGGAGCATCTTTTGCTATAGTGTTTTTGGTGTGTCCTGCAACATTGGCAATGTCTCCGCTCGAGCAAGAGTAATAAACGCTGTTTTACTTGCAGTTTCTGACCCCACATATATGTCTTTTGGTCCATGTACAAATTCCACACAAACACAGAACCTACGCAATAGTCAGCAGTCCGCCGACATCTTTGTGATGTGTTCTGTGTTCTGTGTTCTGTGGGACTTCTTTGCCTCACCTTCGATGACACAAGGCGACAAACAGGGGTCTCTCTGTCGTGGCTAATTCTTGACGTGGGTTGGATTGGTGGATTGGTGTGTACCTGCTCTAACGGACCTCACATGTCGTCCATCTTTAGTCAGTGAATTATACCATCGAGTAATATCATTAAGTTATTCCATTTATACCACTGTGTGGTACATAACATGTTGTAGCGTAAAACTAAATATTTCATTCGAACTACCTACTACCTGCAGCGCCAGATCTATTCAAAAAGAACAAAAACACAAACGCTCTAACATAGTTAGACTTTTACTCTGTCACTGAGCTTATTCACAATGCCTCGGCACGATTCGATTTTTTGCTTGTTGTTGGTCGTGAATTGACTATTACGGCCCACTATGAAAACAGCAGTTCTGTTTATGACAGCTGATGACAGGAGCATCTCGCCGGGGACTTTTAAGCTTTAGCTTCAGTGTGGCGGTATCATCTATATTTAGGACACGTTTGCAACATTTGTGCAGAGCACAGTAAATCTGCAAGTGGCAGCAATCACTTCAGCCAAAAAAGCTAAGAAATTAGACTCTGCCTGACCATAAGCCTTTTTTTTTTATTATTTATTTTTTCAATCAGGGAGAGCAAGCCATTGGACTAGAGGCATAGTAGCAGTAAAAAATTCATGGGGCCTTCTTGAAACATATTATATAAACAGATTACACAGCAAGACAGCTCTGTTATACTGCCTCTTTGAACCTCTGAGAAAAACTGGGGCGTGATATTGAGAAATGTAATTAGCTAAATAAATCCAAAGATTAAGGCTGTAGAAGGGACTTGACCAAGATTCATTAATGTGAGCGTACATAGACAAAGCAAATATCTCTTTTTTCATTTGTTCTTGTACATTTTGATTGTTGATGATCCTCTTCACTTGCCTTGATGGAGGCTTTATGAAAACAGATAATTTAATGATCCATGCAGCATAGACTATGACTTTTTAATGTCTCAGAGATAATGAGTGTATCTTTGTTTCTTTCATTTTTGGAGCCTTTTGTTTATTGTCTGGTTGTTTACATGACATGTGATTTAATGTTGAGTAATTCATCTAAGAGGGAAGCCTTATGGAAGGATATGTAGAAAGAACAACAGGGAGTCTAAATGCTCTTATAACATCATTTACAAAAATCACTTAGGGTAATTACAGCTATTCTATGGGTATA